>ML809998.1:60405-78545 GCA_009831015.1 Picea engelmannii | reverse complement strand
TACTAATGATGGTTGTTGTGCCAAGAAAGAGATAATTATTGCATGGTTGTAAGTGCTACTAATAATGTTTCTGCATTTAGAATGAAGCAACATAAAGCTAAAGTGTGGAGTATAAGGCTTATAACAGAGGCTTGAGAGCTTCTATTGTTATCAACTAGCCATGTAGCATTAAATTTATTTAATGGCACCTATGCAGGTATGCGTTTTATGTAATTTTACTGCATAATTGCTAAAGTAAATTTTGGTAAGAATTTCCTTAGCTAGAGTTTATTTTATCACATTATTGTATTATTTGAATGCATTAATGGGAATAAGATACCACTAGGTGTGGTAAAGGCTAGATGCATGTAATAACTATACAAGTTGCTTGGATTTTGAATGCATACTTGTGATGTAATAACATATTATGGATTTGTTGGTTATGAGCTAATAACCAAAGCAATAAAAGGGTATGATCCTATTATAGGAATGAATACTAGTAACACTACTCATGTATGAGGCCATGACTTGGCTAGATATGGAAAGGCTTTAGTGCCACACAAGTATCCAAGGAAATATTCTTACTACTAAATAATGTTTGGACTGCAAGCTTTTTTTTAACACTAATGAACACCACAAAATTATATTCTTGGTGTAGTGTTCAGGGTGAAAAGAAGGCATCCAAATAGTTGAGCAACCAATAGAAGTGTATGGAGAATGTGTTGAGGTATTGACTAGACTTTCCCATTACCAATGGTAAGATACATGACTTAGATATAGAGCATTCTAAATCCAATACAAGAATGCATTGAACAATAGGCATGAATAAATTATGAAAGTGTGTAAGTGGTAGAGTTGCACTTATACATGGTAAAATTGTCATCCTTGAATGCATTGTGGAATGCATTTTTGCGAATGCATGTATATATGATATTAATGGGAAATGATTGTGTTAACAATTGAAATGATGTAATTATTACTAACTCATGAGGTTGAGAACATTTCAGGAGCTCTTAGATAATGCAATAAGGGAGTTGCAAGTTAAAGTAGTCACAAGAAAGCTCTGTCAAAGGAACATAGTAAAACCTTGGATGCTGATTATATATATGCAGATAATGACATTTTCATTCTAGTTAATAAATAGATTGTTAGTGGTGATTGAATAGTTAAATATAAACAATTCTAAGATCACTTTGTAAACTTTGAAATTATTACAATGCAAGTATATAATATATTATGCAAGAAGCACTAATAATCTATTGGTTGAATGTAAGATGGAAGCATTGCAGGAAAAGTAGTCCCAGGTATGGTGTTGCAGAAGGCCATAATAAAGACTGATGCTTATTGTTGCAACAACCAATAAAATTATGAGGTAAAATTTCATATTTTGGGAAAAAGTTGAATTTCCTAATGAAATAAATTTGAATTTCTAAATGAAGTTTTATAATGTTGTCTCATCATGTATGTGTGTGATACATATGAGATAATGTTTATTGAAGTTGGAATGTTTGGGGAGAAAGGCTACTATTGGGACATTGATGTCCCATGATTGCAAAAAATATTGTTCCTTAGTGGGGATCTGGAGATGAACTGACGATCTCCTTGTGTGTGAAAGCCTTGGAAAGATGGATCGATGAAGGACTATACATCAGTGAAAAGATACCTAAGCCTAGAAGGGTGAGTGCAACAAGGAAGAGGCAACTTAAGAATGGTACAATGGCCGAATTCTTTCCTGAAGCAACTTGGTGGAATAGAGAAAAGGACTTCCAACTGAAGTATGAAGACATGACTATGATGCTTGACAAGAAGAGAACCAAAAGGATAACAAGATTCCATAGCAAAGGCATGGATCCTTTTGAAGAATTTTGAATGTACATGTCTATAATGCATCAAGGAAAGTGCATAAATAAGGAGGAGGGGAATGTAATACCCCTAGGCCGAACCCCAATTGTACCTATAAATGTAAATGAACACATAGGATGGTGAGCCAGGACATTTTGGGCCATCGTGCCTTTGTGTATATGTATTCTGAGGCTAGAGTGATTGTATGGTTAGTAGGTCGTAGAACCAGATGCTAAAATGGCCAGTGATCCATCATTGTAATATGTAGTCACACACAAATTTTAATGAAAACACATCACTGTTGTAAACCAACCATGTAAAAGAGTATGGGGGGATAAACTCCACTAGGAAGGGAAAGGGGGGATAAGAGTCTAGGAAGGGGCTAAGCTAGAGGGATTAATCCCAAAGGAATATTATATTATTATTGTTGATATTATGGTAGCTTCGGGAGGTATGAACCTCTATTGTGACCTATGACAAGATTAGAATATCTCGGAAGGAAGCAAAGAAGTAAAGGAAATCCTAAACGAGATGTCGGCTGCAGAAATATAATTAATGTGAATTAATTAGTACCTAGAAGGAGAAGTTGGCCCCAGTAAGTCTGCCAGACCACTATAAATACATGGCGCCAATTCTCATTATTCACACTTCTCAAAATTGCAGAGAGCAATCTCCGCGCATTGCAGTTGGTAGTTTTGTGCACAAGTTTCTGGGGAAGGTATTGCGCCAGTTTTTGGGTGGGACTATCTGATCAACTTGGTTTCTATTCTTGCTTGGTGCATTAGCCTTGCTTGGCTAGTTATTGCTACCAGTATTCTTCTCTGTCAAGGTCAAGGTGCTCGGAGGGTGGCTTCGGCCTATGGTTGGGTGACAAGGGTATTGTCAATGGTAAAACAAGCACAATCTTTCATATTCTAACAAGTTATGGGCCCACACATCCTTCATTCAGTCTAAACACTGGAAGGAATCATAGCCACTAGGGTATTGAGCTCTCTAAGGAACTGCTGCTAGGGTTACTAGTAGGAGCAACTTCCAAAGACACTGCCGCTAGGGTTACTAGCAGAAGCAGTTGTAGAAACCCTAACCTCAGATCCGACATCTTGCGATGGAGCATCTCACTCAAAAAAAAGATATTCAGATGCACCCTAACTCAACGCACCTTTTGGCTCTCTCAGAAGACAAAAATGATGAAGTTGAAGTTTTGGATCAAGGCATGACCAGTTACCAGTCAACCGAAGACATGTGTGAAACAATCAATCTTTTACACTACTCAACACTTACTAGAACGATTGAAGATGACATGTGGATAATCGATAGCGGAGCTTCTAGGCACATGACAGGAGATCAAGCCAGACTCTCAAATCTAAATGAGAAGAAGACCTTATACAAGGTAGAGCTTGGAGACAAAACCACTTACCCCGTGGAAGGATTTGGACAAGCCACCATCAAAATGAAAACATGTAATTATGTTCACTTAAGCAATGTTTTATATGTACCTGGTTTAGAAAAGAATCTTGTGTCAATATATTGCCTAGAAGACAAAGGGAAACATAATAGCTTTCGTGGATGGAAAAGTGTTATCATGGCATAAAGACTCCAACATAGAGAATGCTAGGGTTATCGGAAGTCGTGAAGGAAATTTGTACAGACTACTAGAACAAAATGAAGAAGCTCTTGTACATGACGAAGTCAACCCTAATGAACTTTGGCACAGAAGGTACGCTCATATTAATTATCAAGCATTACCCTTTCTCAAAAGAATGGTTGAAGGAATACCAGAGTTGTAGTCTACACACAAAGGAATCTGCAAAGGATGTGCCCTTGGGAAGAATATCAAGAAACCATTCCCAAGCAAAAATAACAGATCTAAGGAGATTCTAGATCTAATACACTCAGATGTTTGTGGTCCGATGCCAGTAAAATATCTAGGAGGATATTCTTACTACGTAATCTTCATATATGACTATTCAAGAAAGACTTGGCTATACCTACTGAAGACAAAAGACGAAGTATTCAACGAGTTTCAAGAATTCAAAGAAGAGATAGAAAACCTCACGAACAAGAAGATAAAGACATTAAGAACAGATAATGGAGGAGAATACACATCGAAGGAATTCATTGCATTCTGCAAATCGGCAGGGATTAGGAGGGAGCTGACTGTTCCTCATAATCCTTAACAAAATGGTGTAGCAGAAATGTCACACACCCACTACGTCAACTAAGATTTTCTTTTCTTTACGTCTTTTCTTCGAGGAACAGAATCCCCAGATTTCTATGGGTCCTAGCGCAGACCCTCCCTTCCCTTATCCTCCCCCATGGGATCGTTGGCTATGACCACAGGCCTTACCAAAAATTCCCTTCCGTCTTTCTCGATTCGGGGAATCGCGATGCAAGCGTTCCCCTGTTCTCTGTCTTTCAAAATGTCGAAACCCGAAAGGGTCTAACAGATCCTTAGCTCCTCCCTTGGGTTTCTTTTCATACGATCGGTCCTATGACCTGGTGCTGTTCCTCTAAATGATTTTGGGGTTTCGCGATTCGGGAAATCACGATGCAATTGTTCCTCCTTTCGCTTTCAAATCCTCGAAACCCAAAAGTCCGGTATCATCCGGATCTATGGTCCAGATTGTCGACTTGATCAACGGCCCAGATTAAATCTCGACATTCTACCTTTCGGGATTTCTGGCGAGGTCTTCACTCCTATTCCTCTGATGTTCAGAACCCTGGTGGCCTTAGATCTTCACCATGCGTCCTTACAAATGGGCGGTCCAGATTCTTTCGGGACTCCTCCTCCCTACCAAAAGACCCTGTTCGGTGACTTAGGGCTCATTCATAGAGCGCATTAGGGTTTCACGTACCGAGATTTTGTGACTGGTGAAGATGAGGGGTCTTGCCCTTGGGTTTCCTGGGTGCCGAAACACCGAAACCTATTCATGCTAAACCGATTCGGGGTTTTTCATATCGAGATTTCGCGACTGGTGAATATGAGGGAACTTGCCCTTGGGTTTCCCGGGCGCCGAAACACCGAAACGCCAAACCTATTCATGCTAAACTGATTCGGGGTTTCGCATATCGGGATTTCGCAACTGGCGAATACAAGGGAACTTTCCCTTGGGTTTCCCAGGTGCCGAAATGCTGAAACCTATTCACACTAAACCGATTCGGGGTTTCGCATATCAGGATTTCACGACTGGCGAATACGAGGGAACTTTCCCTTGGGTTTCTCGGGTGCCGAAATGCCGAAACCTATTCACGCTACACCGATTCAGGGTTTCACATATCGGGATTTCACGACTAGCGAATACGAGGGAACTTGCCCTTGGGTTTCCCGGGTGCTGAAACGCCGAAACCTATTCACGCTAAACCGATTCGGGGTTTCGCATATCGAGATTTCGCAACTGGCAAATACGAGGGAACTTGCCCTTGGGTTTCCCGGGTGTCGAAACGCCGAAACCTATTCACGCTAAACCGATTCGAGGTTTCGCATATCGGGATTTCACGACTGGCGAATACGAGGGAACTTGCCCTTGGGTTTCCCGGGTGCCGAAACGCCGAAACCTATTCACTCTAAACCGATTCGAGGTTTCACATATCGGGATTTCGCGACTGGCGAATACGAGGGAACTTTCCCTTGGGTTTCCCGGGTGCCAAAACGCCGAAACCTATTCACGCTAAACCGATTCGGGGTTTCGCATATCGGGATTTCGCGACTGGCGAATACGAGGGAACTTGCCCTTGGGTTTCCCAGGTGCCTAAACGCCGAAATACCAAAACCTAGGAGAACCACTCTCTCTTGTACAAGGTTTCCAGACTCAAATCACATGATCCTTCAGTGGATTCTTGGGTAATTATCCCCAGGCTTGGTGACCAGACTGGAAAGTCTTCCTAAAACGATGATCTTTTCAAGGAACTCACTCCGGCTCTGGAATGCGAGGGAACTTCCCGGAAGGAGGTGCCTTAGGGGAAATCAAACCAGGGCATAGTGTGATTCAAGTAAATGGGACAAGTCTCAAGGGAACAGACTCGTAATCTGAACTTGTTCATTCTATATATAAACCGATTATGGTCATATAAGTATAAGTATGCATCCATTATTTCCGATCAAAACACCAGGCAAACACTTCTATACAGAAACCATTTATGAGTGTACAAACATGAGCATGCGTTCCAGGATATTCAATTCAAGATACAAGATATAAACACTTATCAGAAAACACTAGGTGTGATGTGACTGCTGAGAGGGGTGCTCGTTTCCACCCAACTGTAGGCTCAGTGACTCCAAACAAATTTACCACTAGCCACCACCAAGCTAGACCGCGATGCTTGAGGTTCAATTTTCTACTTCCATATCAATAGAAGTCAAGGATGAAGGTTACTCTCCTTCTCCTCTATTCAGAACTCCCTGTGTTTCCAGAGTTTCTCCAGTTCTTCCCTGCGATCCCTGTCACGCGCGTTCTCCCTTTTTCCTTTCACCACACTTCCTCTCTTGCCTTTTCTCTGCAAGATTGTGTGTGGCATGAATTTTACCCTCCGCGGTCAGGTCTGGGAGCTGTTACGGATGGGCAGTTCACCCCCATACCCTCATTAACTCTTGAGGAGCCTCCCCACCTACCAATCTGACGGGAAATCCATTCTGGGGTTAGAGAGTTGCTTTGGTCTTTGAGCAAGTAAAACCAGTATGGTACTAGCTCGGTGGAAGTTAACGCAACCATTCCAGGTCCCTTCCACCACCTCTCATTAGCCATCGTGGTCTCTTTTAGCACATCCCCCTCCCAGGAGCCATGCAACACATATTCATAACATAATTTACATTCATCGACCTTTTATAAAAAGGTCTGTCAAATCAAACATTCACGTCTTGGATTTTTCCATAGTTATTGGCTAATATAGTTATTTTTACAGACTGGGGGAAACATGGTGTTACAAGAAAGAAAGAACAGATCTATTGAAGAAGTCGTAAAAGCCTTACTGAATGATCAAGGTCTATCCATGTTCTTATGGGGAGAAGCAATAATGACATCAATATATATGCAGAACAGAAGTCCTCATCGTATATTGAAGGACATGACATCAGAAGAAACCTTCTCAGGTAAGAAACTTAATGTGGAAAACCTAAGAATATTTGGATGTCCTGTTTACTCTCACATTCCCAAGGACAAAAGGAATAAACTAGAACCCTTAGGAAAGAAAGGGATATTCGTGGGATATAGTGATTCATCCAAGGCTTACAAAATATATATTCCAGAACAACACAAGATCGAGGTCAATAGAGACGTAACGTTCAATGAAAGGATGGCCTTCAGGAAATCCATCAAAGAAAATATAGAAGAAGAAGAGATTGAAGAACTTGACGAAGAAAGCATAGAAAACGTAAATGACGAAAAGGAACTACCTGATCATCCTATGGAGCCATGTGAAAACATTGATTCAGATATCGTACCTAAGACCAAGAAAAGAACAGCTTGGCTTGAATCCACCCTACAAGACGCAGAAAGACTCAAAGTTCCAGAAGGAACATTCAGAAAAAGTAAAAGACCTAAAAGATTCTCAAGTTGTGCAACATACATGACAAAGCTTCCAGATGAAGAACCTACCACATTTGAAGAAGCAGTTCAAAAGGAACAATGGAAAGAATCTATGACGGAAGAACATCAATCCATTATGAAAAATGAGGTATGGGAAATCGTACCAAGACCTAAAGAAAAATCGGTGGTAACTTCAAAATGGGTGTACAAGATCAAACATGCAACAGACATAAGCGTGGATAAATACAAGGCAATATTCATAGCTAGAGGGTTCTCCCAAAAGGAGGGAGAAGATTATGACGAAACATTTGCTCCAGTGGCTAGATATACTTCCATCAAAGCTATCATATCTCTTGCCGCTTCCATGGGATGGAACTTACATAAGATGGATGTAAAGACAACTTTCCTCAATGGAGCTATTGAAGAAGAAGTATATATTGAACAACCTCAAGGGTTTGAGGTACATTCCAGAGACACTCACGTTTGCAAATTGAAGAAATCTCTATATGGACTCAAGCAAGCTCCAAGGGCTTGGTATACCAGAATGGACAACTATCTAACGAGACTTGGTTTCTCCAAGAGTCATGCAGATCCAAACCTTTACTATAAAGTCGTAGACAATGCACCTGTAATCCTACTACTATATGTTGACGATCTATTCATAACAGGTGAAGAGTCTCTCATTATCCAGTGCAAGAAGGAATTAGCTTCTAAATTTGATATGAAAGATCTAGGTCTCATGTATTATTACTTGGGACTAAGGGTATGGCAGAAGCGTGGTGAAGTATTCCTTGGACAAGGAAAGTATGCAATAAAGATCCTTCAGAAATTTGGAATGATGGATTGTAAGTCCATGGACACTCCTATGAATGCGGATATAAGGAAAGTGAAAGTTCCAGATTATGATCCAATAAATCCATCTCTATATCGACAACTAATTGGGTCATTGATGTATTTGGTAAATACTCGACCAAACATTTGCTTTGCCGTGAATACACTAAGCCAGTTCCAGGTGGAACCAAGACATGAACATTGGATAGCTGCAAAGCAAGTATTAAGATATATTCATGGAACAATAAACTATGGTTTGAGATATACCGCATCTAGCAATATACAACTTCATGGATTCACAGACTCAGATTGGGCAAGAAGTGTAGAAGACAGAAAGAGCACTTCAGGTATGTGTTTCAGCTTGGGCTCCGCTATGATATCTTGGGGCAGCAGGAAACAGAAGTTTGTCGCACTTAGCACAACAGAAGCAGAGTATATGGCAGCATGTGAAGCATGCACTGAAGCAATATGGTTAAGGAAGTTAATCTTTGATTTATTTGATCATATTCCAGAATCAACCATAATATATTGTGATAATCAGAGTTGTATAAGATTATCAGAACAACCCGTGTTTCATGAAAGGTCGAAACACATTGAGATCAAATACTACTTTATTCGAGATAAAGTCCAAGGAGAGGTAAAGCTCAAGTATATCCCCACTGACGAGCAAACAACAACCATTCTGAAAAAACCTCTATCCAGAATAAAGTTTGCATATTTCCGAGAGAAGATGGGGATCGTGGAAATAACTCCCTTAGTTGAAAGGGAAGACTCTCCAGGTTAGGAGGGAGCACTAAAATATTATTGAAACACTTATCTTTGTGATTGAAAAATAGTCCAGATTGGATAGATTCTTTCCTGTTCGGAAAGTGGATTGAGATTTATGACGGACAACAATTTCCCATTGTGTTTAACATGGGAAATGGTCCAGATTTCTGATGTATCATAGACAACGACTTCCTATTGTGGTTAACATGGGGAGTGGTCTAGGGCAATCTCTCTTCTTGAGGGTTACTCAAGAAGACTGGCCTGCCTCGCCAAACAATGATTTCTCATTATGGTTAACATGAGGAATGGTCCGTTTTGGTGGTTGATGCAGGACATTCTTTTCCTCTTGTGGTTAATAGAGGAAATGGTTCAGACAATCATTCCTTAGGGTTTATACATTCTCTGCAGGGTGCACTTTGATTAGTGTAGGAGGAATGGCCCAGGGTGGGGAATGGTCCAGGCTCAACAATCAGGGACAAACATTCCTTAGGGTTTATACATTCTCTCCAGGGTGCACTTTGATTAGTGTAGGAGGAATGGCCCAGGGTGGGGAATGGTCTAGGCTCAACAATCAGGGATAGACATTCCTTAGGGTTTATACATTCTCTCCAGGGTTCACTTTGATTAGTATAGGAAGAATGGCCCAGGGTGGGGAATGGTCCAGGTTCAGAAGACAGGACAATTATTCTTCCTTGTCTGAGAATAATAGTCCATATATCTCATTGTTCTACTCTTAGGGCATATATTCTTTCATAACTCATAGACGTGAGTGAAAGATTGGCTCAGATGATTCAATTTATTTTAACAATATTTTTCTATGCAGGTTGGCATCAGATGATTGTTATGGAGACTGTTTGTCTCCAGATAGTAGAGATATACTACTGTGGCGGATTTGTTCCACTATTTGTGACTATGTGTCACGATTTGAGTAGTTGCGTACTACCATGGATAAACACATGTGTGTTCTATCAATTGATATTGTACCAGTTGTCATAGGAGATTATCCAGTTGTATAATAATGACGGTGCTCGTGATACTACCAGTTGAATGGTCTGTTTGTGCTCAAGACCATACCTCCCTAGCTAGGAGGGAGTGTTGATATTATGGTAGCTTCAAGAGGTATGAACCTCTATTGTGACCTATGATGAGATTAGAATATTCCGGAAGGAAGAAAAGAAGTAAAGGAAACCCTAGATGAGATGTCGGTTGCAGAAATATAATTAATGTGAATTAATTAGTACCTAGAAGGAGAAGTCGGCCCCAGTAAGTCTTCCAGACCACTATAAATATAGGGTGTCAGTTCTCATTATTCACACTTCTCAGAATTGTAGAGAGCAGTCTCTGCACACTGCAGTTGACAGTTTTGTGCACAAGTTTCTGGGGAAGGTGTTGCGCCAGTTTCTGGGTGGGACTATTTGATCAGCTTGGTTTCTATTCTTGCTTGGTGCATTAGCCTTGCTTGGCTATTGATTGCTACCAGTATTCTTCTCTGTCAAGTTCAAGGTGCTCGGAGGGTGGCTTCGGCCTATGGTTGGGTGACAAGGGTATTGTCAATGGTAAAACGAGCACAATCTTTCATATTCTAACAATTATCACTAAAGTCTAAATTATGGATATAAATTTATGCTATCCTATGTTCCTATGGGAAGGGAACGAATTACAAGTGGGGTAAAGTGGGTTCCTTGAGGGCCATGTGTCATTAACGACACATGCATATATATTGGGGAATTTAATACATTTTCCCATCAATATTACCATATTTTTTTGGACTGATCGATGTTACCAATTGTACCTGTACTTGTACTTGGTAAGTTTGGAGTGGAAGAAGCGGGTGGGAGGTCGTAGATCGAAGAAGCAGATTGTCAGGCATGTGGTCGAAGAAGTGGGTTTTCAATTCCATGATCATTCTCTCGACATGAGAGAAATGCTGGGAATTAATTCCCAAGGTGCCAAGCTGTAGCTATAGGGATCCGAAACTCCCTGTCCGACCTGTTGTTGAATCCCTAGAAGGGAAGTGGTGCAGCCGAGGGACTGTTGAGCAGAGAAGGGGCACACTTTCTTGGGTGGGACAAGCATGTGGGGGATGATGGACTGTAGGTTGGTTGCTAGAGGCCAAGTTGGGACTACAGGGCCCCAAGACTCCATGTTCAGCCTGTTGCTGAAGCACCAGAAGGGAAGTGGGGCAACCGAGGGACTGTCGAGCAGAGAAGGGGAACACTTCTGGTATGGAATTTCTATTGTTTATATGTATGAATTATTATTGTTGTATGTTGTCATTATTCCGCTTAACTATGTTCATATGCAGAATAGATCATATATTTAATGGTATCAGAGTGGTAAAAGAGAGAGTTTTGAGTGGTGTGACCTAGCCTGGGTGGCTGGGGACGTTACACCAATGCCCCTACTACATTTTTAAGATTAATGAATGATATATTTAGAGATTTTCTTGACAATTTTTTTATCATATATTTAGATGATATCCTTGTCTTCTTTAAGTCTTGTAAGACTCATCTGCAACACTTAGAACATGTTTTGAAGCTTCTTCAACAAAATCCACTTTATGCAAATGATGCCAAGTGTTGTTTTTCTCAAACTTCAATCTCTTATTTGGATTTATCATTTATGCATATGGAGTCCATGTGGATCCTCCCAAAGTTGAAGTGCTCCACAAGTGGTCCACTCCTTCTAGTCTGATAAAATTAAGGAGTTTTCTTAGACTTGCCAACTTCTATCGCAAATTTATCTATGGGTTTTCATAAATTGCTTTTCCTTTGCATTAACTTACCAGCAATGATGTTGTTTTCAAACAAGGATAGGAACCTTCTCATGATTTTACTCGTTGAAATGAAATTTGTGTTATGCACCAATACTTGTATTGCGAGATCTCTCATAGTGCTTTGAGATAGAGACAAATTCTTCACAATTTGCTTTTGGAGCAATTTTAATGCAAACTGGTCATCCGATGGCTTATCATTCTGATACACTTTCAGAGGCCAAGAGGAACTACTCCATATATGATAAATAATTATATGCCTCATTTCAAGCCATAAAATGTTGGAGACATTATCTGATGGGAAAAGAAACTATTATTCATATTGATCATTTACCTTTAAAGTTTCTTCAATCCCAAAACAAGAGTAGTTTTAATGAAAAATGGTCATTCGATGGCTTATCATTTAGAGACATTTTCAAAGGCCAAGATGAACTACTCCACATATGATAAATAATTATATGCCTTAGTTCATGTTGACGATTACAGCTGCGTGAGACATCCTCTAGGACATATACTGAGTGAGTCGACCTGTGAGAGAGCCCATGAGTTGGGTGTGCCCATGAGATGGCTGTGTTGTTCCTCTCTGAGACATAGATGGAAATTTGTGTGCCCCTGTGTAGGGAAGATTCCCATGAGATGGGTGTGTCATTTGAGATGAAACGATGTGTACCCTTGTAAGGGGTGAAGGAGCCCATGTGATGGATTTATTGTTCTCCTCTGTGTAGAGAGTTGAGACGATGTGGTACTCAAGATCTATTGAGTAGGACGTCCCTGTGGCTGAGTACAAGTGGATGTGATCCTAGTGGCTGGGCACTAGTGAGTGTGTGTCCAGATGATTGTCCCGTGAGACTCAGTGAGATAGAGATTTGTTGAGTTGGACGTCCTTGTGGCTGAGCAAAGGTGGACGCACCTCTAGTGGATGAGCACTAGTGGGTGTGTGAGATCCATTGCTATATTGTCTAAGATTTAGATTTACCTGTAACCCTAATTGTGATATAAAGGGTACAGGTCGGCCCCACCATAAAGTGAAAGATAATTAATGTAAAAGATAATTAATATGGTAATTAATAATTATATTCTGATTTATTGAGGTCGGCCTTGTTGTGCCAGTAGACACCACTTTTTATGTGTCTAGTCTAGTATAAATAAAGGTGATTTCCCCATTGAGGAAACACAACACACATGTGATTTTGGAAATTTCAGCAAGTACAAGTTCTAGGGATGAAGTGTGCACCTCTCTTGAGCGCTAGCCTTCTTGGTTTTGGAGAGAACCCTTTTGTGTGCTAGGTCTATGGTGTGGGAGGTCTTTCTCTTGATAATATAGGAAATGATTGGTTGGGTTTTCTTCCCTTGTTGAGAAGGGTTTCCCAGGATATTTCTTGTGTTCTCGTGCATGGTATTTCTTTTTGTGATCTTGGTTATTGCAACAATTGTTAATGGTGTAGTTGCATTTGTCTATGGTTCAAGTAAATGCTAAAATTGAAATAAAACTCATGCTTGAGCCTAGCATAGTGAAAATTCAACATGGTTTCAGAGCTTAGGTCTTGAAGAACCCATTGCACAAGAATCTTCCAGTCATTATCTCACTTCTGCAGAATCGTACGACCCTCCTAGGGTTTCCATAAAATTTTTACGAC
This sequence comes from Picea engelmannii, assembly GCA_009831015.1. Lineage (NCBI taxonomy): Eukaryota > Viridiplantae > Streptophyta > Pinopsida > Pinales > Pinaceae > Picea > Picea engelmannii. Next base: position 65,193 of record ML809998.1, on the reverse strand, counting down.
CCTCCTTTTCTGAGGTATTTCAGCACCTTAAACTTGGATGTTGGGGCTAAAAATTGTATGGGATTGTACGACCTCCCTCAGCGCACCTCCAACAAGTTTCATATTTCATTTATGAGCATTTTGGATTTTTGGCCCTAGGGTTTCTAGGTTTTCGCAATTTTTCACAGAAATTTCTGAATTAGGGTTTATGTAGCTCATTGAAGGAGCTTCTCAGCTCACCAATGTTCTTCTGAATTTCAAGGCTTATTGTTGGCAGTCATAAGCCCAAAAAACCCTAATTTTTCTAGCCTAGCCTAGCCGTTAGGTTTTCTATCCCAGTTGGCAATTATTTGTGAAGAATCTAAAATATGATGAGCGTAACTATGATGGGAGATAATCTTGATGGATCAAGCAAATACAATTCTTGGAAGCCAATACTTCAGAGAGATGAAGACATCAAAGAAGAATCCTTCTTATTTATCTCAACACTCTCAGGTATGGTTCCTACTAATGATGATAGTTGGCTAATTGACAGTGGTGCCTCTAGGCATATGACCAGTTTTAGAGATCACCTGACTAATCTTGTTGAGAAAGAGACCAATATACATGTTGTCCTTGGAGACAATGCCAAATATAATGTAAAAGGGGTTGGAACTTCTACCTTCCAACTAGATTCTGACATGCATCTTAAACTAAGTGAAGTACTATATGTACCTGGGATGAAGAGGAACCTTGTCTCCATTTCTGCCTTAGAAGACAAAGGATACAAGGTTACCTTTTATGAAGGAAAAGTTATTGCATGGCACAAGGAATCACATATAAATTCTGCCAAAGTAATTGGTGTTCAAGAAAGCAGCTTATACATATGGACCATCAGACCAGTCCAGGCCCTATTACATGATACTATCAACTTGAGTGAGCTATGACATAGGAGACTTGCTCACATTCATTATAGATCTCTTCCAACTCTAAGGAAAATGGTAACAAGCCTTCCAGAGATACAGATTCAGCATAAAGGTGTTTGCAGAGGTTGTTCCCTTGGAAATAATGTCAAAGGGTCCTTCTTGAGTAGTGATAATAGATCCAAGGAAATCTTGGACTTGATACATTAAGATGAGTGTGGGCCAATGAATGTTTCCTCCCTGAATGGATATTTGTACTATGTACTCTTCATAGATGATCACTCTCGGACAACTTGGATTTACTTCTTGAAGAACAAGGATGGACTCCTTGAAAAATTTCAAGAATTCAAAGCTCAGGTTGAGAACTTGACTGAAATAAAGATCAAGGTACTAAGATCAAATAATGGAGGAGAATACACCTCCAAGGATTTAAAAAATTTCTATATTGAAGCAGGGATCAAGAGGGAGTACACAGTTCCTTACAACCCTCAACAAAATGGGGTTACAGAGAGGAAAAACAAAACCATCATCGAGGCAACCAAAGAAATGATACATGATCATAGTCTACCTATGACTATGTGGGCAGAAGCATGCACGACAACAATATATGTTCAGAACATGAGTCCTCCCCAGATTTTGAAGAACATAAATCCTGAAGAATCCTTCACCGGAGTGAAGCCTGAGATTGGACACTTCAAGATATTTGGGTGCCTAGAATATTTCCATGTACCCAAAGAGAAGAGATCCAAGCTATACCCTTCAGGGAGAAAGGGTACATTTGTGGGATACAATGAATCTTCAAAGGCATATCGGATATAAATCCCTGGTCAGAGACAAATTGAGATAAGAAGAGATGTTATCTTTGAAGAAGAAATAGCCTTTCAAAGATCCAAAGAATCTCAGATGGAGACCGACAATGAGACAATACCTTCTCCCCCTTAAGCAGTTGATAGGGAGACAAAAATTATTCCAGTTGATCCAGTTGTTCCAGCTAATCTAGTTGCTCCAGTTGATATCCCCAGAGATATTGCAGTAGGGCATAAAAGGCCTGCCCGGTCTCGACAGACTCTGCAGGAGGCAGAGGGACATGCAACCCCTCAAGGCACATCCCGGGAGAGCAAGAAACCAAAGATATTTTCGAGCTACCTTTCAGCCATTAGCCACATCATTGATTCCGAGCCTTCTTTTCATGGAGAAGCTAAAGGTGAGAAGGTATGGCAAGATGCCATGACAAAAGAATATCAATCTATCTTGAAGAATGATGTATGGGATATTGTTCCAAGACCATAAGGGAAGTCTGTAGTGACTTCCAAGTGGATATATAAGATCAAGCATGGAACTGATGGAAGTATCAAGAAATACAAAGCGATATTTTTAGCCAGAGGATTCTCACAAGTAGAGGGAGTTGAATATGCTGAAACATTTTCTCCAGTAGCCCGATACACTTCCATCTGTACTATCATTGCACTAGTTGCATCCATGGGTTGGAAACTACATCAGATGGATGTAAAGACAACCTTTCTCAATGGTGAGATTGAGGAAGAATTTTATATCGAGCAGCTAGAAGGATTTGTGATACACAATGAGAAATATCATGTGTACAGGTTGAAGAAAGCCCTGTATGGACTAAAGCAAGCACCTTGTGCTTGGTATGAGAAAATGGATGGATTCTTGATGAGTTTGGGCTTCAACAAGAGTGATGCTGATCCAAACCTATATTACCATATTGTTGGTAATGAGTTCTTAATCTTGTTCCTATATGTGGATGACCTATTCCTCAACGGTTCAGAAAGACTTATTGTTGAATGCAAGCAAGCATTGACTGCTAAATTCAAGATGAAGGATCTGGGTATAATGCACTACATCTTGGGACTAGAAGTATGTCAGAGGACTGCTGAGATTTTTCGGAGTCAAGGAAAATATACAGTGGAGATATTGAAGAATTTCGGTATGACAGAGTGCAAATCCATGCCTACACCGATGGTGATGGATTTGAAGAAAATGAATGATGCTTCTACTAATTCAAGCGAGATTGATCCACACTTGTATAGACAACTGATTGGATCACTGATGTATCTGGTTAACACCAGACCTAATATATGTTATGCAGTGAATGTACTTAGTCAGTTCATGAGTCAGCCGAGACAGACTCACTGGATAGCAGTGAAGCATGCATTGAGATATCTATGAGGCACATTTGGATATGGCCCGAGATATGCCTCCAGTGTAGACTTGAGTTTGCAGGGATATGTTGATGCATATTGGGCAGGGAGCGTAGTGGACCAGAAGAGCACATCCGGTTGTTGTTTTACCTTGGGGTCTGCCATGGTTTCCTGGTGCAGCAGGAAAGAAAGCTCTGTGGCTTTGAGTACCACATAAGCATAGTATATATATTTGAGTGTGGCAGTCCGCGAAGCAGAGTATATATATTTGAGTGTGGCAGTTCGCGAAGCAGTGTGGCTTCACAAGCTCTTGAAATATTTATTTGATCATGAGATGGATCCCACCATTATTTATTGTGACAACCATAGCTGTGTGAAGCTCTCTGAGAACCTTGTGTGTCATGATAGATCGAAACACATTGAGATAAAATATCATTATATCAGAGACATGGTGCAGAGGAAATCAATACATGTGAAATACCTTCCTACACATGAGCATATTGCAGATATCTTCACCAAACCGCTTGCCAAGACGAAATTCGAGTACTTCTGTGAGAGACTTGGCCTGGTGGAGAATGCCTCCCTAGCTGAGAGGGAGTGTTGATGATTACAGCTGTGTGAGACATCCTCCAGGACACAGACTAAGTGAGTTGGCCTGTGAGAGAGCCCATGAGTTGGGTGTGCCCATGAGATGGGTGTGTTGTTCCTCTATGAAACAGAGATGGAACGTTGTGTGCCCCTGTGTAGGGAAGATGCCCATGAGATGGGTGTGTCATTTGAGATGAAACGATGTGTACCCCTGTGAGGGGTGAATGAGCCCATGTGACAAGTTTATTGTTCTCCTCTGTATATAGATTTGAGACGATGTGGTACACCAAATGATTCTCATGTGAGACTCAGTGAGATAGATATATGTTGAGTAGGACGTCCATGTGGTTGAGCACAGGTGGACGTGATCCTAGTGGCTGAGTACTAGTGAGTGTGTGTCCAGATGATTCTCCTGTGAGACTCAATGAGATAGAGATCTGTTGAGTTGGACGTCCCTTTGGCTGAGCATAGGTGGACGTGCCCCTAGTGGTTGAGCACTACTAGGAATGTGAGATCCATTGCTATATTGTCTAAGAGTTAGATTCACCTGTAACCCTAATTGTGATATAAAGGATACAGGTCGGCCCCACCATAAAGTGAAAGATAATTAATGTAAACGATAATTAATATGGTAATTATTAATTATATTCTGAGCTATTGAAGTCAGACCTGTTGTGCCAATAGACACTGGTTTTGATGTGTCCAATCTAGTATAAATAAAGGTGATTTCCCCATTGAGGAAACACAACACACGTGATTTTGGAAATTTCAGCAAGTACAAGTTCTAGGGCTGAAGTGCACACCTCTCTTGAGCGCTATCCTTCTTGGTTTTGGAGAGAACCCTTTTGTGTGCTAGGTCTATGGTGTGGGAGGTATTTATCTTGATAATATAGCAAAGGATTGGCTAGGTTTTCTTCCCTTGTTGAGAAGGGTTTCCCAGGATATTTCTTGTGTTCTTGTGCATGGTATTTATTCTTGTGATCTTGGTTATTGCAACAATTGTTAATGGTGTAGTTGCATTTGTCTATGGTTCAAGTAAATGCTAAAATTGAAATAAACCTCATGCTTGAGCCTAGCATAGTGAAAATTCAAAAGTTCAAGCCATAAAATATTTGAGACATTATCTAATGGGAAAATAAACTATTATTCATACTGAT
>ML809997.1:68821-109222 GCA_009831015.1 Picea engelmannii | reverse complement strand
AAAAAAAAAAGGACAGAGAGAAGATACCCATAAATACCATTCTTAAATCAAAGCAGCCATTCTCCCAACCAGCAAGAGAATGGGACTAATTTGAATTGGAATTGTTCCTCTTGTCTCATTAACAAGAAGATTCACCATAATCAAATTATCAAATTATTTATTTGATGCATCCCTAACTCTCTTCATCTCCAATCCAAAGAGGCGGTTCCATCCCACTCAGAGTTTTGGCTGGGCTTCTGTCCCCTTAGAAGTCATGGTAGGAGGATCTAAGCGGAGCATACTGCAAAATATAGGTTCATAGATATGTATGTCTATTAGAGAAACGTGGATCACTGGCTACTGGACTTTCATCGAGCGTCAATCCTAGATTTGTAAAACATTATGTAAAATCTAAAAAGGATAGTCAATTGTTTGAATATTGATTATTGTGTTGTTTGAATATTGATTATTGTGTTTAAAGAGGCATTTTATAGTTCAGGGTAGATGTACAATAGTTTTGTTTAACTGTTTTAAGTTTTGGTTTTTATAATGGTACATAAATAAATAAAAGTTTGTTATCGTTTAAAATTTACTTTTGAATAAAAAAATAAATTCAGCTTACTAAAAAATTATTAGAATATTCAAATTATATAAAAAAAATCACTCAGATATCTTGATAGAAAATATCCCCAGAAGAGTAAAAACTTAAAATGTTTAAACTACTGACTTAGAATTCTTTCCATGCAAGCATCTTTTAAAAAAAATATATAATATTAAGTAAATAGAAAACAATGTAAAGTTTAACTTAAAATTATATATATATTTATTTAAAAAAACTGGATCAACTTATCTGGCTATTTTAGGGTTACTCTGATATATAGGAAAAATTTATAGAAAGTTTAAAGTGAACTACAATTAGTAATCAGGTACATTTGACATTATAAAACTTCTATATTGTAATTTTTTTAGGTTTTTAAGTATTAGCATGACTCACTACTAATGTCATTCTTCTTCCCGTCCCATCTTTTTCCAGTTCGACTTTCGCACAACGGTTCATGCTATGTCTTAAGTTTGTGAGTCGTATCATTAAAGAGATTCAACATTAGTTGTTAGGTGTCGGCAAGAGGCCAAACAATTTCATTCTAGGCACCTCTATGATGTCACAGCCATTCTCCGAGGTCGAGTTGTCTCTGCTGAGTTCTCTGTATGTCTCTGCTAAGTTCTGATGCTATGTCTTAAGTTGTGAATCGAACAAATAAAGAGATTCAGCGTTAGTTGTTAGGGGTTGGCAGGAGGTGAAACATTCTTCAAGAATTTTACGAGTCTTCTGTTATGCCTAATCTAACAATCTTAATCATGTTGAATTGTAGACTTTCAAATATATTTCGCATATTAGAAAACTAATGTATGATTTTCACACTAAAAATACTGCAAGTATCCTATCACTGTCCAGGGAAAGTCGTTGTGGAATCTTTCTTACGACATCCAGCTATAAGTTTACTGCCAAGAACTAATGGAAAAATAAATAAAGGATAGCTGGGTAGCGCTCTTGAAAAAATGTTATGGAAGATGGGTATCAACCACCTATACAAAGATTTCAAGCTTATATTATCAACTTCCCAGATCGTTGTATAGTCTTGTGCTGCCATCTACATTAATGTCCTTAAAAATAATTGCTATTTACTTCAATCTATCTAGTCCCGAGAAATGCCACATGTGATCTGCTGACCGAGAAACATATTAACAAATTTGACCTACTGCTATTATTATTTATAGATAGTTCATAACTGTATTAATTAAAAACATAAGATTTATGAATTAGGGTTTGTTTTTAGGGTTTATGGAGTTTTCTTTTATGCGCCGAGAGTCAACATAGATTTAAGACAGATTCATCTTAAATATATTTTTCTTTTGTTGGCTTTATCCACTATTGTTGAGCTTCAGAATTAAGGTCCGTAACAAAGGTCTGTTAATATATATTTCAGGTTCTAAGTCTCCAACAATTCATATTGTGTGCACTTGATGCTATGTCTTAAGTTGTGAGTCAGGTAAATAAAGAGATTCAACGTTACATTTTAGGGGTTGGCAGGAGGCAAAACATTAATCATATTGAATGTCTTCCCATTTCCAAGGCACTAGTCACGCGACCTTAATGAATCTCTTTCCCAATGCTCTAACTACTGCATAGATGTGCACGATGGATGATGTGCACTATTGTGCCATCCTGTATGGATAGAGTTATTATTTTCTATGTCAACACACCATCCATACATTCATAATAAATAATTTATTATTTAATATTTTCAACTAATAATTATAATACTACTTAATATTTTCAACTAATAATTATAATACTACTTCATATTTAAATGATTTAATGGAGAAAGAATGATTTGGGAATCAATGTGCTTTTTGAATTAGGGTTTGTTTAAGATTTTAGGGAGGGTTTTATTATGTTGGTAAATTTTTGAAATTACTAACTAATTATAAAACAATAAAAATCAGAATATAATATTTTGAATAATTATTACAAACTTCAATAATATTCCTAAATAATTATTAAGATGGATATTAAGCTAAGCATGTATTAAACTTATGTTAAAGGGAGAACTTTCTCTCATTGCTAATTTCCAGAATATGATTTTGATTGTTTGGAGACTTCAAATTTAGCATTAACTATTGCATGTTTATTATGTATCATATAAATATATAAGATTACTTTTTAACAAGATTTATATGACAAAAGTGGTAAGGTTTTCCACATGTATTCATTCTGTTATCCCCTCAAATAAATTGGTGGAAATTTTGCCTTTGAGGTGATAGGTTTTGGTCTAAATTTTATTCCTAAATTTTTGTAGGTAGGTTAGAGAGTCCGTGTTATGTAAATAAGCTCAAAAGAAATTTTGGATTTGGTTTGGTCAAGCAAGAATCTCAGGTTTCGGTGGTTTAGGAGAGCCTGAAATGCGCTCATTAACCACCGAAAGCCTTTGTTCCCGGTAGTTAAGAGGTCAAAGAAAAAATGTGGTTAACCACCGAAAACGTTTCAATGGGAAAAATGGAAAGCCCGTGCTTTCACACGAGCTAGCTGTCAGTTGGCGAAATGATGGAAACGTAACCGCCGACAGCTCGTCAAGTTGGAAGGTATGCACGTTCTAATTGTGTCTATCCGAAAATTTGAGTTCCTTTTGTCTTTTCAACCGCATTTGTCTTTTCAAAATGAAGACACGGCGGTGATACAGAAATTCATGAATGTTGTCACAAAGCCTCCCTCCATTTCTAGTCACGAGTACACAATCTATCATGATCTTGTTAAGCCCTCATTAAATCCTCATTCATTATCAATTTGAATTCCGGAGTTATTGAGATAATCGTGAGTTCGCGATTTCATCAATCAAACGTGTTTCCAGAGATCCTAATCCCGTTTCCCATGGTGATTTTCAAGCGCCATTAGAGTCCAGCGATCGCTCTCAAGCCAATTAAGCCAGGTCGATTTATCAGGCAAGTTCAAAACCCATCTTGTTTCAGTCTAAATGAATATACCACCGAAAATCTAAAATTTGGCATGCTCTCAGTCAATTTGTTGCCTAAAACTTGGTTAGTGTTTGAGCTCGGTGATCCGAACTCTGTGTCACCCTGTCCTGGCTGCTCTTCCATGAGTCATACTCTCTGTCATCCTAAATCCTAGAATATTTGTCTCCCTCGACACTCAGTTTTCCATAATCGCAGGTACAGTAAACATTGACCAATGCCGACAGCAGGGTTTGTTTTGAGGTCTAAGGTGGATGGGGTTTGGTACCTAGAAGCTCACCCGGAGGTGGCAGAGTTCTTCAAACAGGCTGGGGTATTTTCATATTGTGAAAAATTAACCAACTTTCATCAACAAGTGGTCGAGTCTTTTGCCATTTCCTATGATGGGAGGTCTGCTAAAATAGGAAAGGAGTTTATCATTGATGAAGCTGCTATTGCTGAGTATACAGGTTTACCTAGGTCAGGAGACTGTTGATTCAAGTCTACCATACCTTCAATCATCGAATTTAGGTCATACCTGTTGCTTGTACACAAACATTTGATCTGGAAAAAGGATATTCCAATGTCTTACTTGGAACCAAAGTGGTAGTCCTTGTTGAAAGCAATATTGGTTTACATAACATGTGAGGGGAGGTACAATAGAGTGATGTTCTATCACTTTAAGCTTTTAAACCACTTTACAGGCAGAGACCCAATCAATCTACCATTTTTCTTGCACAAAGCCCTCACGAAAATGTCTAAATAGGTCAAGGCCAAGCCCACTAAGGTAGCAAGCAGATTATCTCATCAAGGACTCATTACTCTTATCGTCAAGGAGTCATTGAAGAAAAGGAAGGTAGATTGGAACTATTTCCTATTCTGGAATGAATTCCAGACTGATTGGAACAGCAGGAGAAAGGTAAAAAGGCTGCCACTAAGAAGACTATTACTCCCAAAAGCAGTCATATAAAAAGGAAGGGTATCTCACAACCAAGAGATCTGGTAGAAACATCCCTTGTTAAGAAGAAAAGAATAAAAAGAAAACTACAGTTTGAGGGTGAGGAGTCCAAGGACCCTGCTACAGGAAATAACCCTTTAAACCTACCCTATAGTGATTCAGAACCAGAACAAGAATTAGCAGAGACACAGGATAAACAAGGTGCAGACTATTGTTCCAATTTACCTTCACCAACTCCTCCAGAGGCACACAGTCCACCAGTGGCAGAAGCCTCTTCAAGTAAGCCTAAAACAGCTAGATCACGGAAAATCAACAAACTCCTGCAACAGGTCTATGAAATGGAAATCCTCGAAAGGGTTATTAAAAAAGATAATACAGACCTGACCGACAGAAATGCAGAGCTTTTCAAAATAAAAAAAACCCTCAAAGAAAAACATGACAAGATTAAACACAGGAACAGGGTATTGATAAGGGAGAACATGAAGCTATATAGACAACTTAGAATTCTGAGGTTGAAGTTAAAAGAGTTTCAATCACCAGCACAGGAGAAAACTGGATTGGAAACTCTAGCTAACTTAGCTACAACCATGGTAGACACACCAGAGCCTTCCACACAGCCAGTAGAAATTCGCAGATCTGCACGAACGAGGGTTGCCTCATCCAAGAAACCTTGAACATCAAAAAGGGATCCAAGGTAAGCATTTTTGCAATTTTGAAGTTTCCTCAAAGATGAAATTTCGGTGGCTTAGGCGAACAGGACGACTGTTCATTAACCATCGAAATCAAGGCTTTTGGTAGATAATCTGCTCAGAATCTTTCCAGGTTAACCACCGAAAGCCTGTCACTTCCAGAATGATCAAGTTTTTGCACAGATCGAAGTTTTTTGAGTTGGAAAGGTTTGAAACCTCTTCGAATGGACATTTGATGAATTGTCAAGACAGATCCAATAGCTATTTTTGATAGATTATGGAAAGAGTGGAAAGAGGAGGTGTTTCAAAAGTTTTTGGTATCTTTGACAAAGGCAGAAAATCAGGACGCTTACTCACATCAACAGATTCGAATTTGTATCTCTTGGAGAGTTATCATTCAGCCTTGGAAGGCTATCCTGGACTGCACCATCACTCAACAAGAGATGAAGACCATGAAATCTGGGATTGACCTCATTTTTGACCTCATTTTTGGGGATCATTCCACATCTTTTGCAAACTAAATTTTGATTTTCTATCTTGAGCATATTTGATCCATGTTTTCAGGATCTCAAAACTGCATTGTAAAGCTATAAAGCTAAAGGTAGAATAGGAACTAAAGGGTGGACTTTGGAGTCTTTTTCATATTATGTACTCAAACTTCTCATTTTCATATTGAGTAATACAAGCTTCTTTTGCCATAACTTGTTCAGATTTCATCTTCTTATCTATTCTGTACTTGCACCTGGATATTATATTCATGATGTTATGCTTGTTTATGCCTGATAACTGTCATCTTATCATTGCATTCATAAGTTAAACTTTGCAAGTATTCTTGTGATTATTGTAATTAGCCATTCATATATGCTTTATATGTGATTATGCTGATATAATAGTTATTTCTCCATACATCCCTTTATTTGTAAACTCTCTGGACATTTGTGGTTGAAAGCCTTGTCCATCTAAATGTGTTTATGCATGATTTGAGTGAGAAACGATTCATCCCTCCGACTTGATACAAACCCACACTCATTATTAAGAAAACAATTACCGAAAGATTAAGTTACCAGGCATCTCTGACTTACAGCCTAGGAGAGTTTCTTGGAGTGATAACAAATTGGTGTCATTGCCGGGTAGAGGAGATCGAAGCTCAGCTTCCTTGGGAGACGACATAGCTCCATCTTTGATGATAGACAAAGTATGGACATCATTTGGGTTGTAATTCTCTATCTGGTGACTCCATTGAAACAAAGTGGCTCCAAAAAGAGCTCACACCAGGGCAAACCAAGAAGGCCCACTGACAACACCAGTTCCCGACCCTGAGAAGATCATCAGTAAGGGAAAATATTTACAAAGACAGGCTTCCATATCTGCAAAGACATTAAATTCAGGTATTCAAACCAACACTTCTTCTTTCATATCTAAAAGGCCTCTAGTTGAATCCCCTGTTGCTGAAACTCATACTTCTCAGGAAATTGAAAATTTATCTCAAAAATTGAAGTTAGAAGAACCTTCATTTTCTTCTAATGTTACTGACTTTGTTCTTGAGCATGATATTTCATCCCATCCTAATGAGATAATTAAAGGGTCCTCTCAGCAAAAGGAAACCTCTTCTTCATCTTGTTTGAATTCCTCACCCACCAAACCTACAGAAGGTGTTCTCTACACTCATACTAATCTGCCCATTCTTGAAGATATTTTACATGATTTGTCCTCTAAGGGAGAAGAAACTTTAGCCTTGTTGCTCGGTCAGTTTTATAAGGCCTCTTATTTTTCATCCATTCCTGAAAATTCTATTCAAAGTGAAGTGAGACAACCATTTTATTTTAACTCAGTCATCCCATCTCCACCTTCATCTCCTACAAATTGTTCTTCTGTATCAACCCCCAAGACTGCCATGGCTACCCCTTTAACCAAGATGGAACAGATTTTGGCAAATAGGTATGCTCCACTTGTATTGTCAAATCCTTTGTCTGCTATGCCAACTAGAGACTATCATAAATATATGCCAAAGTTTACTGGAGTTGGGGATTATACTGTTGAAGAACATATTGAAGCTTTTTATGCCTATGCTGAAAATATTAACATTTCAGAAGAAGATGTGTGGACCATAGTTTTTGTTCAGAGTTTGGATGGCCAAGCCTGGAAATGGTTCAAAGAGCTACCGGCAAATTCAGTCACAGGTATTGAACAATTAGATGAGGTATTCTTAAAACACTGGGGAGAAAGAAGAGATATGTTATACTACATTTTTGAGTTTGGAAATTTAAGGAGAGAAGATGGAGAGTTGGTCTCAGACTTCATCAAAAGGTTTAATAGAATGTTTGGCAAGATCCCTGCAGAGATCAAACCAAGTGATGCATCAGCAAAGATCACATTCTTTGATGCCTTTGATCCAAATTTTTATTTGATCCTCACAGAAAGAAGATTAGCCACACTTTCTTTAATGCAAGATGCCGCCCTCGAGGTTGAATCAAACATTACAGCATCTCAGAAGCTCAAAGGAAAGGTTGAGAGAAAGAAGTCTGTTGTTGAGCCCTCTTCTTCTTCTAATAGTAAAATGGAAAAGATGGCAAAGATATTGGACAACTTAACATCTGAAATGTCAAAGTTGAAGATCCAGAATCAACAACCAACACGGACAAAAGAGCCAACTACTTTTTCCCTGAGAAATCCAAATGCTTTCCATTACAGAAGGAACAATCCACAAGTCCAGATCCTTCAGAGAGACAGGAATGTAGCTGATGATCAGAGAATCAGAACACCTTTTCAAAATGCAATATTAGATGAAGAAAAAAAACCATCTCATGATGAAGTCGAAGAAGCATATGAAATAAATTGTTTTGGTGATGAAAATGATTCTTCCTTTTTGACACTAGTAGACTATGAAGAAGCCCCGATGGACCAACAAATTCATGAGGCAAGTATCGAAGAATCTGTCTACTTGACAGATGATCAGAAAGGTTATAATTTAAGATCCAAGAATGCTATCCCGAAACCATTGCTCGCTGCTCCTGTGAAGAACAAAGAAGTTGCTGCTCCTATAAAGAACAAAGAAGTTGTTGCTTCGATGAAGAGTAAAGAAGTTTCTACCAAGCAGCCTGCCACTCATGTAAAACACACCTCCTCTCCTGCACAACAACAGTAGAAGCAAACAAATCCCCTAGCCAAGGAGCAATTCAGTCTCAAAGCTCCTTCCAACGAGGTAAAAGCTTCTGATAAATCATATTTCTCTTTTAATTTCGAATCAGAAATTCAGAAAGTAAAGATACCTATGCCTTTAACTGAACTCATGAAGAACGGAATCTTTAAGTTAGCCATCCTGAAGTCCCTTGAGCCAAAAACCTCTTCATCTGCTGATTTTGTTAACCTACAAGATGACAATCCAACAATAACTATAGGGCCTATGATAGAAGATCGAGATGATTCTTGTCCACCATTCTATATATCCCTAAATGTCCATGATAAGATCCTCCACAATTGCTTTCTTAATTCTGGGGCGTCACATAATCTTATGCCCAAAGAAGTGATGGATGAGCTTGGGCTTGAGGTCACCAAACCATATCATGATCTCTTCTCTTTTGATTCTAGGAAAGTCAGATGCCTTGGCCTCATAAAAGACCTTGTTATAAACCTTGCACAATTGCCAATGAGAAGCATGGTAATGGATGTTGTGGTTGCTGATATCCCACCTAAGCTCGGGCTCCTCTTGTATCGTCCATGGGGCAAAAGGTTAGGAGGTACCTTGCATATGGATCTTTCTTATGCTACGATTCCGGTGTTTGGAGGAGAGCTAAAAAGACTTTACAGAGAGAATCAACTTGCCTACATCATTAGCGATGCTAAAAATTCTGTAAATCATCCTATTTATGTCGTGGATACAGATTTTGGCTCGTGCATGCTTCAAATAGATGATTCTCAATCAACTCCTATGCAACTTGTGAAGCCTATTGAACAACAAACTGATCATAAGAAATTTTTAGTTTGGACCATGTATTTTGATGGGGCCAGTACCAAAGATTCAGCAGGTGCAGGGGTAGTTTTGATTTCTCCTTCAAAGGAGACTATATCTTTTTCTTTTAAGCTCGATTTTAGAACTACTAACAACATAGCAGAGTATGGGGCCTTGATGTTGGGATTAAATTCAGCTAAGGAGATGGGGATAAGAGGTTTAAAGCTATTCAGAGATGCAGATCTCATCATACAACAGGTAAACAGTACCTTCCAAGCAAAGCATGTCAGATTGAAAGCCTACAGGGATGAGGTATGGAAAGTAAGAGATTCTTTTTCCATTTTTGAGATTTCTTATATACCCAGGGATATGAATCAGCTTGCTGGTTCCCTTGTTGTTTTATCCATCATGTTTATTCCTCCCATGCCCCCCAAGCTCAGTTATGAGATCCAAGTAAAATATAGACCATCTTTGCCCGACAATATTAAATACTGGAAAGTTTTTGAGGATGATGATGAACTTAACAGATTTCTTCAAGTGGTAGATGAATTTTCTGATATGCATGTTGACCAGCAAAATCTAAATGTAGAGGAATCCAAGAAGCCCAAGCTAAAAAAAAGATTGGGTCAGCATGATATTGTTCAGCTACCTAACAATTATATACCTTGAGGTTTGGTACCTCTCGAAAAGCTTTTCGATCACAATGATGTTCCCTACAAGCTAGATAAAAAAGAGAAAGATCGTGTTGTTCATGAGCACAAAATAGGGGGGGAAATCCAGCCTAAATTCATAAATCTGTCTTCTGAATTGACTGTTGATCAAAAGTCTGAATATTGCAGCATTTTGAAAGAATTTTTTGATGTTTTTTCTTGGAAATATAGTGATATAAAGACTTATGACCCTGATATCATTCAACACAAGATCCCTCTTGAGAAAGACACCATCCCTTTCAAACAAAAGCTCAGAACTATCAGTCCTCTTCTTTTGCCTGTGATTGAAAGAGAAATTAAAAAGCTTCTCAATGCCAAGATCATAATCCCTTTGAGATACTCCAAATGGATTGCAAATCTAGTAATAGTGAGAAATAAAAATGGCAAGGTCAGACTATGTGTTGACTTTAGAAACCTAAACAGATGCTCTAAGAAAGACAACTATCCCCTACCTAAAATGGAACATTTGCTGCAAAGGATTTGAAGGGCTACTGTCATGTCTTTCCTAGATGGTTTTTCTGGCTATAATCATTTTTTTGTCCATCCCAATGACCAGGAGAAGACTGCATTTACTACTCCTTGGGGTACCTTTATGTACGCCAAGATTCCATTCGGATTAATGAATGTCGGGGCCACGTTCCAAAGGGCCATGGACATAGCTTTCGTGGGAGAAAAGGACAAGCTTTTCCTCATATATCTTGATGACATCACAGTTTATTCCAGCAGTCATGAGGAGCATATAAAGAATTTAAAAAGAGTGTTCTTGAAATGCAGGCAGTTCAGAATCTCATTGAATCCCAAAAAGTCCCAGTTTGCTCTCAGGAAAGGTAATCTCTTAGGCCACATTGTCTCAGCAGAAGGTGTAAATATTGATCCAGCTTGGGTGGAAGCAATTCAGAGGTTGTCCTTGCCAAGGTCAAAAAAGGATATTCAATCGCTGCTCAGTAAGATCAATTGTGTTAGAAGATTTGTGCCAAATTTTGCCAAGTTAGTAAAACACATAACATGTATGCTGGAAAAGGGGTCTGAGATAAAATGAATAGACAACGCAAGGAATTCATTTCAAGATATCAAGCAAGCTATCATGGAATCCCCGACTCTGATCAGTCCGGATTACAGTAAAATTTTCTATGTTTTTTCTTTTGCTTCTTACGACACAGTGGTAGCAGTTCTGCTACAAAAAGATGATGACAATTTGGATCACCCAGTTGCTTTTTTCAAAAAAACACTCAGAGACACTGAACTAAGGTATGATCCTATTGAAAAACAAGCCTATTCTCTCATAAAATCTTTAAAATCCTTCAGAATTTATATCCTCCACTCAAAATTCATTGCATATGTCCCTTCACCCTCCGTGAAAGATGTTTTGACTCAGCCTGATATTGATGGAAAGAGAGCTAGATGGATTGAAAAGTTGATTGAGGTCAACATTGAAGTAAAGCCCACCAAAGTGGTGAAAATCCAGGGCCTTGCTAAGCTCTTAACGAAGGAAAATCATGAGCTGTTGGACATAAATTTCATAGGAGAAAATTCAGTAAATTTGTAGACGGAGTTGGCAGTGGATGGACAACATAGCAATCAACAAGTGGCAGAGCACTTGTTTTCTTGTGAATGTTACTTAGGTATTATACATTTTTTGCAAAAGCTAGAAGTTCCTCCTGAACTCAGTATGACTCAAGCTCGATCCCTTAAGCTCAGAGCCATCAAATTCTTCATTTACAATAATCTATTATATTGGAAAGATCCTGCTGGTTTTCTTCTCAGCTGTCTAGACAAAGAAGAGTCAGTCGAAGTTACACATCAGTTTCATTCAAGTGTTTGTGGAGGTCATCATTACTAGAAAACCACTGTTCATAAAATCCTGAGGGCTGGATACTATTGGCCTTTCCTTTTCTCAGATGTGTGTTCCTTCGTCAAATCTTGTGACAAATGTCAAAGATTCACGGGAAAACAACAACTAAAATATTTACCCCTGAGACCTATAGTGGTGAACGTCCCTTTTCAGCAGTGGGGTTTAGATTTTATAGGTGAGATAAATCCTTCATCTAGTGGTCAGCATACGTGGATCTTAGTAGCCACAGATTATTTTACAAAATGGATAGAGGCAATTCCCACCCGGAATGCCACTCACCAGGTAGTCATGAAGTTTCTTTATAAAAATATTTTGAGTGGATTCGGTTGTCCCAAAAGGATGGTAACAGATAATGCAGCGGCATTCAAAGCAGAGGCATTAGTAGACATGTGTAAATCAATGAGAATCCAGTTGGTACATTCAACCCCCTACTACCCTCAAGGTAATGGCTTGGCTGAATCATCCAATAAGAGCTTAATCAAAATCATCAGAAAAATGTTAGAGGAAAACAAAAAGAATTGGGATTCTAAACTGAAATTTTCTCTATGGCCAGACAGAGTAACTATTAAAAATTCCATAGGAACCTCTCCATTCAAATTGGTCTATGGGACTGATGCCATTTTTCCTGTTCAATTAATTTTACCAGTGGCTAGATTCTTTCAGGAAGAACAAACTGAGTCAAATGATATGGTAAGAAGAGTGCTTGATTTGGTGGAACTGCAGCAGGCCCGCAAACAGTTAGTGGATAGATCAGAGGCTCATCAAAACAAGATCAAAAATACTTTTGACAGAAAGGCAAAGGTGGATAATTTTCAGGTTGGTGACTGGGTTCTAAAATGGGATTCTCTTAGACAGGATAAAGGAAAGCATAACAAGTTCGATTCATTGTGGACCGGTCCTTTCATGATAACCCAAGTATAGAATAACAACTCTTTCATGTTGCAGAATCTGGGAGGTGAAGAAATGTTCGGTGGCCCGATAAATGGGCGATTTTTAAAAATCTATTTTGTCTAAGGCTGTGAAGCCTAGACATTGTAATATTAGTTTTAGTTTTTACTTTTACAGAATAACTCCATGCCCAATGGAAGCACTAGCAGATAGTTTTTAATTTTCTTTTTCAGGAAAGGCATTGGTTTTGTGGTTCTTGAAACCTCACAGGGAGGCGTTCATCCCTAATAGGAGCCAGTGTTATCTCCTGAAATAAATTGGTGGAATTTTTTCCTTTGAGGTGTTAGGTTGTGGTCTAAATTTTATTCCTAAATTCTTGTAGGTAGGTTAGAGAGTCTGTGTTCTATAAATAAGCTCAAAAGAAATTTTGGATTTGGCTTGGTCAAGCAAAAGTTAGAATCTTAGGTTTTGGTGGTTTAGGCGAGCCTGAAACGTGGTCATTAACCACTAAAAGCCTTTGTTCCGGGTAGTTAAGAGGTCAAAGCAAAAATGCGGTTAACCACCGAAAACGTTTCAACGGGAAAAATGGAAAGCCCGTGTTTTCGCATGAGCCAGCTGTTAGTTGGCACAATGATGGAAACGTAACTGTCGAAATCTCGTCAAGTTGGAAGATATGCACATTCTAATTGTGTCTATCCAAAAATTTGAGTTCCTGTTGTCCTTTCAACCGCATTTGTCTTTTCAAAATGAAGACACGACGATGATACAAAAATTCATGCATGTTGTCACGAAGCCTCCCTCCATTTCCAGTCACGAGTACACAATCTATCATGATCCCGTTAATCCCTCATTAAATCCTCATTCATTATCAATTTGAATTCCAGAGTTATTAAGATAATCGTGAGTTCATGATTTCATCAATCAAACGTGTTTCCAGAGATCCTAATCCCGTTTCCCATGGTGATTGTCAAGCACCATTAGAGTCCAACGATCGCTCTCAAGCCAACTAAGCCAGTTCGATTTATCAGGAAAGTTCAAAACCCATCTTGTTTCACTCTAAATGAATATACCACCGAAAATCTAAAATTTCGGTATGCTCTCAGTCAATTTGTTGCCTAAAACTTGGTTAGTGTTTGAGCTCGGTGATCCAAACTCTGTGTCACCCTGTCATGTCTGCTCTTCCATGATTCATACTCTCTGTGATTCTAAATCCTAGAATCTTTGTCTCCCTGGACACTCAGTTTTCCATAATCACAGGTACAGTAAACATTGACCAATGCCAAAAGCAGGGTTTGTTTTGAGGTCTGAGGTGGATGGCATTTGGTACCTAGAAGCTCACCCGGAGTTGGCAGAATTCTTCAAACAGGATGGGGTATTTTCATATTGTGAAAAATTAACCAACTTTCATCAACAAGTGGCCAAGTCTTTTGCCATTTCCTATGATGGGAGGTCTGCTAAAATAGGAAAGGAGGAGTTTATCATTGGTGAAGCTGCTATTGTTGAGTATACAGGTTTACCTAGGTCAGGAGATTGTTGATTCAAGTCTACCATACCTTCAAACATCGAATTTAGGTCATACCTACTGCCTGTACACAAAGATTTGATCTGGAAAAAGGATATTCCAATGTCTTACTTGGAACCAAAGTGGTAGTCCTTGTTGAAAGCAATATTTGTTTACATAACATGTGAGGGGTGGTATAATAGATTGATGTTCTATCACTTTAATATTTTAAACCACTTTACAGGCAGAGACCCAATCAATCTACCATTTTTCTTACACAAAGCCCTCACAAAAATGTCTAAACAGGTCAAGGCCAAGCCCACTAAGGTGGCAAGCAGATTATATCATCAATTACTCATTACTCTTATCATCAAGGAGTCATTGAAGAAAAGGCAGGTAGATTGGAACTATTTCCTCTTCTGGAACGAATTCCAGATTGATTGGCAACAGCAGGAAAAAGGTAAAAGGGCTGCCACTAAGAAGACTATTACTCCCAAAAGCAGTCATAGAAAAAGGAAGGGTATCTCATGACCAAGAGATTCGGTAGAAAAATCCCCTATTAAGAAGAAAAGAATCAAAAGAAAACTACAGTTTGAGGGTGAGTAGTCCAAGGACCCTGCTACAGGAAATAACCCTTTAAACCTACCCTACAGTGATTCAGAACAAGAAAAAGAATTAGCAGAGACACACGCTGAACAAGGTGCAGACTATTGTTCCAATTTACCTTCACCAACTCCTCCAGAGGCACACAGTCCACCAGTGGAAGAAGCCTCTTCAAGTAAGCCTAAAACAACTAGATCACGGAAAATCAACAAACTCCTGCAACAGGTCTATGAAATGGAAGTCCTAGAAAGGGTTATTAAAAAAGATAATACAGACCTGACTGACAGAAATGCAGAGCTTTTCAAAATAAACCAAACCCTCAAATAAAAACATGACAAGATTAAAGACAGGAAGAGGGTATTGATCAAGGAGAACATGAAGTTGTATAGACAGCTTAGAATTCTGAGGTTGAAATTAAAGGAGTTTCAATCACCAGCACAGGAGAAAACTGGATTGGAAACTCTAGCTAACTTAGCTACAACCATGGTAGACACACCAGATCCTTCCACACAGCCAGTAGAAATTTGCAAATCTGCACGAACGAGAGCTGCCTCATCTAAGAAACCTTGAACATCGAAAAGGGATGCAAGGTAAGCATTTTTGCAATTTTGAAGTTTCCTCAAAGATGAAGTTTCGGTGGTTTAGGCGAACATGACGACTATTCATTAACCATCGAAAACAGGGCTTTCGGTAGATAATCCGCTCAGAAGCTTTCCAGGTTAACCACCGAAAGCCTGTCACTTCCAGAATGATCAAGTTTTTGCACAGATCGAAGTTTTTTGAGTTGGAAAGGTTTGAAACCTCTTCGAATGGAGATTTGATGAATTGTCAAGACATATCCAATAGATATTTTTGATAGATTATGGAAAGAGGAGGTGTTTCAAAAGTTTTTGGTATCTTTGACAAAGGCAGAAAATCAGGACGCTTACTCACATCAACAGATTCGAATTTGTATCTCTTGGAGAGTTATCATTTAGACTTGGAAGGCTATCTTGCACTGCACCATCACTCAATAAGAGATGAATACCATGAAATCTAGGATTGACCTCATTTTTGGGGATCATTCCACATCTTTTGCAAACTAAATTTTGATTTTCTATCTTTAGCATATTTGATCCATGTTTTCAGGATCTCAAAACTGCATTGTAAAGCTATAAAGCTAAAGGTAGAATAGGAACTAAAGGATGGACTTTGGATACTTTTTCATATTATGTACTCAAACTTCTCATTTTCATATTGAGTAATACAAGCTTCTTTTTCCATAACTTGTTCAGATTTCATCTTCTTATCTATTCTGTACTTGCACCTGGATATTATATTCATGTTGTTATGCTTGTTTATGCCCGATAACTGTCATCTTATCATTGCATTCATAAGTTAAACTTTGCAAGTATTCCTGTGATTATTCTAATTGGCCATTCGTATATGTTTTATATGTGATTCTGCTGATATAATAGTTATTTCTCCATACATCCCTTTATTTGTAAACTCTCTAAAAATTTGTGGTTGAAAGCCTTGTCCATCTAAATGTGTTTATGAATGATTTGAGTGAGAAATGATTCAACCCTCTGACTTGATCCAAACCCACACTGATTAATAAGAAAACAATTACCGAAAGATTAAGTTACCAGGCATCTCTGACTTACAGCCTAGGAGAGTTTCCTGGTGTGATAACACATTCATCTATAATAATTATTATTATTCTTTTTGATAAATTATTCTTTTTCATTAATTCAAACATATTTTCTAAACTAAACCATCTTATACTTTTTCAACCCCACATTGTCATATCATATCATCCTTTTTCAAATTGTTTCAAATGTAAAATAACAAGAAATATATTGGGATTGAGATCATAGTACAATATGAAGAGGATGAAAGGTTTCTCAATATATGCAATTGTTCTTTAATGGATTATCAAAATGAAAAATGTTTTAAAATTCATGAGGTCTAGGTTTATACTATTGATATATTCAAATTATGGAAACTAAAAGATAATGGAATAGAAATAATTGAATACCTCCATTGATTTGAGCAATGATATAACATAAAACAATAGGGAATATTGATTTCAATGATGATATTAAAAAATGATTTAGAGAAATAAGGGGTTTGAAATGATTTTAGCCATGATATAAAACAAAACAATAAGGTGCATTTATTTTTTAAATTGTACAATGAAAAATAGTTTAGATCAATTAGTTGCCATGATTTCAATAATGACATAATGCAAAACAATGCAATGCATTGATTTTAGTGACATTACAATGATAAATGATTTAGAGGAATTATTTGCATTGATTTCAATAATGAAGTAATGCAAATCAATATGCATTGATTTAAATGATGATACAATGAAAAATCATTTTACATAATCAAGTAGTTGTATTCATTTTAACAATGATATAACTTAAAACAATAGAGTGCAATGATTTGAGTGATAATACCCTAAAAATTTATTAAGTGAATTACTTAATTAAAGAAATTATATTGTGACATACAGAGTCACCTAGTTGAGTCATCTTACCTATATTCTTATCTTTGATACTAAAAATGAAACATCCCCAACCTCAAGGTGGGCCATGACACACAAAGTTTGTCTTTGATACAATTTAATTAATAGCATGATCTGCATATGCTTTGAATTATGAAATCTAACAACACCCATTTTATGCATAAAAAAGTATAATAAAACATGCAGATTTTTATATAATCATTCACATAGTAAATAGCATAAAAAACATGGATAAAATAATGATTATCTTTTAATAATTCACCAACTACGTGCATATCTCAAACTTTCCTCCCAACCATAGACTGTGTTGCTCATAAGAAACAGGTCACCCCCATGTTGAGGCTAGAAAATCCACCACTGAAGGATTCCTAATCCAAGGTAAGGTCTAAAACACAAAAATAAAACTAAATTCAAGGTGCCAACTATTGCATCTATCCCACAACCTCTCATTTCACACAACCTGTCCCACCCGAGGAAGTGTATCCCTTCTCTACTCAACAGTAATTCGACTTTCCTACTTCCCTTCTGGGCCTTCAACAATAGGCCCAACATAAAGTATGAGAGCTCTATAGCTATTTCCTAACACACATGAAAAGCAGTTCCCAACAGTTCTCTCACTTAGAGAGAATGCTCACAAGCATGAGAACATGGCTCTTCAATATTCACATAGGATTGTGTTGGGCCCCAACAACTCCCCTTAAATTTTTACAAAATTTAAAGGGCCCCCATTACAATCTTGATAATTATAATGAGCTACATAATCAACCTTTTCAAGTAGTTTCATACCTTGGCTTACTTTGAGACAAACTTAAGACATTCACTATAGTATGAGACATTCATTACAAGAGTATGTGTCAAAATTTAGAAACGAGCATAGAAATCTCAATTTAAACAAAAATGTTAATTTTTATCCACTGTTTATTTTCGTTTAAATTATGATTATGTGTTCTTTCTTTTGCTCATTAGCAAGTTTGACTATTTTGAATAATGGGTTCAATATTTCATCAAATAATATCTTGGTTGATTTTTCATTTTCATAAAATCATTTGGTGATATTAATTAATTAAATTCTTTTTTTTCATTTTGCATCTCATTTCAAAATAAAAATAATAATTAAAAAAAAAAGAATTATCTATGATTTGTTTGATTTTGTAAAAAACCAAAATCAATATTTTTCTCTTCTTCATTAACTTGAAGATTTTAGAATTTTAAGATAATATTTGAAAGGAAATTATAAACAATGTTTGTTTAGAACTTATAGTTAGTTTAAATTCATTTTTTATTTTATTGTTCTAGATTTTGTTTTATTCACAATTTATAGGTTATTAATTTAGGTTTCTTTTTGTTTCACAGGTTTCTATTATCAAATATTTGATACGGATATGATCATGGCTTGATTTTATTATCCAAATACGTTCAAGATTATTGATCCAAAAATAATATTGGATTGCTACAAAAAAAAAATTGAGCAACAACAGATAAAATTTGGAAAGGCGTCCAGATCCGACAGACGATTTTTTAGGACTAATTGCAGCGAAACCGTGAGGAATTTGAAGAAACGGTTGAAAAACCATTTCCCAAATGGACTCGTTTACTTGCTGCCTAGAGATTTTCCCAAACAAATGCATGATTTGAGAGATATTTGTGTATCTTTGCGAGACAAATTTCAAGTGGTGAAAATTATTAGTGACATCGAGACTGCTCACTCATTGTATAAATATATGAGAAAGTTCAGAGCCAAAGGGATCCAAGAATTGGAGAGAAGGATTTTTGTCCTTTTTCTTTTGTATATTATTTATTTTTTAAACGTTTCTTCTTTTCAAATGGAGTAAGGGATGGTTGGAATCTTTGGGAGAATGGACAAGTATTTTCAAAGAAGAATATGAAATTCCAGGTTGCTTAAAGGCTTTTGTTCTGTGAGTAAAATGGTTTTATTTTCATTATAATATCTTCATATTCTTTTAATAATTGATTATGCATTGATTTAAATTAGCTTTAGTATTTTTTATCAATACATGATTAATTGCTATCATTTATGTATTAATTAATTTTTTCCATCTTTAAGAGTCTATTATCCCAAAAAATTATTCCAGGACTACAGTATAGGCATGTGATTTTGAGAAAGAATATGAGAAAGAAATTCATCTTTGTCTTTAGACCTGTGTGATGCCTATTCCATTTCATTCTTTCATTACTGTTGTATTATGAGAATGTTATTGTGGTTGATTTTAGCTTCAGCTTGTCATCATATGGTGTTTTCATACTGATAAATGTTATATGTTGTCCATAATTTGTTATTCCATTCTATATGTGTGATCAATTTATCATTTGATTATTATTGAATTTATTCCTAATGTTAAATGATAGATAAAATCAATACTCAGAATTGAGTATTCTCTCGTTCTTAGTTATTGACTATCATAAGATCACATGATTTTTAATCAGTCATCATTCTGCTGCTATATTCTCACTCCAACACATCAAACACTTCTTTGAATTTATTCTGGAAGTAATAGTATTGTTCTGTCACAGGTTTTCCTCACAAGCAGGACAAGAAGGATCTCAGACAACACAGAAAGATAATACCAGTTTCGTTGATCAGCTACAGGGTAGTGTGTGTGTTATTTAGTTAAAGTAATTATTAATGAAATGATGATTGCATAAATTAGCTTTGATTGTTTATGTATCGTTGTTTGAATCGTATTCATTTAGTATTTATTTGTTTAATATCTTTAAAAAAAACAAAAAGAAGTGTTGTTCATATTTGATTATTATCAAACAATCATTTTCGTAAGATTTCATGCAAAACTTGTAAACTGTATATAAATTGTTCATAATCATTTGTATATTCACATTCTTAGATAAATATTTGTAATTATTGTGTAGATTGTTAGAATCTTTTCTTTAGTTAGTTTATTTAATTTTTCTATCTTTACGACCTTAATTGGCTAACGGAACCATTAAACCCATCAGAATAGGTTACACCAAACGTCTTGGGTTATTTAGACAACCCCGAACCGGATCTATTCTTCTAGTTGACGGCAAGTCAAATTTGCCCATCAACAGATTGATAGGCTCTTTCTTGAAATCAAACTACTCAGTTCTCTGGATACAATATGCTCTCAAAATCTCCCTAGTACAGGGATAAATGGTGTTGGAAGAAATGTATGAATGAACATAGGAATAGTGATAATAATCCAAGAATGATTAGCATGATGCAAGAATGTACTCATTTATTACTTTTAATATGAATGTTCCCAACTTGACACTTGTCATGTTGGGAATTATCTTGGTTCCACTTGTGGTATGTTCCCCCACCTTTTAGGAACTTAAGATATAAACATATCCCACACTTATACTTTAAGAAATATAATATAATATTCCTTTGGATTAAGCCACCTTGTCTTATCCCCTTTTCCTAGAATCTTATCCCCTCCCCTTTCCCTTATAGTGGATGTCTATCCCCTCAAACTCTATTTTTCTCATTGGTTAGTAGTAGTGATGTTTTTGATAATAATATGAGTGTGATTACATATTACAATGATAGGTTTATTGTCCTTTAGTATATAGGTTCTTCGGACTGAGAATCACACAGTAACTCTAGCCTCAAAATCCCCTCGCTCTCGAGCATATATGTACATTTACAACTGGGGCTCATCTTAGGGGTATTACATTTCCATCCCCCTTATTTATGAACTCTCATGAGTGAATTATATACACATGTAAAATAAAAAAAATCTTAAAAAATATTCAAAAAGATGTGGTTATTGCTCCAACATGGCATATTCATGTTCCCAAGCTGCATATTCAGGACTGCAACATGTCCACTAGACCTTTCCCAGTTATGTTTCTTAATTCCAGAGAATATTTAATTTTTTATTCAATATACACATTGGCTGAACTCAGAGGTCTCCTTCTTGCTTCACCTGAATCACATTCCAATCAACTACATGATTAGCATCAGGTACATACTTTTTAAGAAAAGACACACGGAATACTTTATGAATGAACATAGATGTAGGTAGTTCAACCATGTATGGTGTTAACACTCTGTAAACTTTGTTCGATTGAGAAATGAATGACAGAGGCAACCTACAAACCAACTTTGAGATCCGAAACTATCCTTTCAGACCTGGAGAGGGCTCTCTCGGGAGACTTTGTCTCAGTACAAGATATGTCTTTGAGCTATCGACTAGATTTAAACACCTTTGAAATAGTAAGTTCTGGTTATATTGGCACAATAGAGTAAGACCTTGGGCTATGGAATCGATTCAAGAAAATGATAGAAACAAATGACTCAGTGACTAAAATTGAGAGGATAAAGGCTAACCGAGCAACAGTCTTCAGTGAAAAGTCATTGTGTGTGGTGGGAGAAGAACACATGAAGAAACTCAGAGCACTGTTGAGGATGAATTCAGAGTTAACTTAGAGGAAAATGATTTTTCTAAATGGCGCGAATCCGAGGGCACTACATAGTGAATCCTAGGTTCAAAAATACGTTCCTATTTAGACAGAAATCTATATGAATAAAGAATACATGAAGTATGTATGCAAAGAAAGGAAACAATACATCCAACTTCTACAACTAGAATCTTTTCATCAAGGATCATTACTTATGCATTAAATTTCGATTGAGCTCAAACTACATTCAATAGTCACTCTCTACACTAGTTTTCCAACGAACCTGACTTACATTGAAAAGATGAAATATATAGGTGAGGGCGCTGCTTGGGCTACCCTGCTTTCTAGATACTATCTCTAGAATTTAGGAAGCTGACTGTTCTGTGCTAAATGACTCTTCGCATGAAGCCTCCCAAAAAATATAAAACAACTACATATGGTCGCATCATGACTTCGTGTATTGTGCCACGCAAACTCAATTATCAAAAAGGTCTCATCATGGGGAGAGTGATGTGTTAATGCCTTCCTTCGACAAGATATATGAACGACCAAATATTATGTNATGAAGTATGTATGCAAAGAAAGGAAACAATACATCCAACTTCTACAACTAGAATCTTTTCATCAAGGATCATTACTTATGCATTAAATTTCGATTGAGCTCAAACTACATTCAATAGTCACTCTCTACACTAGTTTTCCAACCAACCTGACTTACATTGAAAAGATGAAATATATAGGTGAGGGCGCTGCTTGGGCTACCCTGCTTTCTAGATACTATCTCTAGAATTTAGGAAGCTGACTGTTCTGTGCTAAATGACTCTTCGCATGAAGCCTCCCAAAAAATATAAAACAACTACATATGGTCGCATCATGACTTCGTGTATTGTGCCACGCAAACTCAATTATCAAAAAGGTCTCATCATGGGGAGAGTGATGTGTTAATGCCTTCCTTCGACAAGATATATGAACGACCAAATATTATGTCAGACTTCTGCCATCTATTGTAATAGAATTTATTTTTATCATGCACTCATTTGTTGTGGTGCGTTCGTGGTGAGTGGCTGATGGCTGTCATGGCAGTTACAAAAAAACAAAAAAGTCTAAAGGCGATGCCTCCTTCAAAACTGACAATACCCATGCTCCGTTTGAGTATACAGGAATGAACTTAGTTAATCATTTTTCCTTTGTGCACTGGTGAGAGATGTGCATACTTTCTCCTCGACCGCTTCAAATTATCTGAACTACTTTGCATTCCTTTCCTATGACAACCTCTATGTTTTGTGCAGTTGTACAATTGTATCTTGCACTTCTATGAATTGTCTCTTGAGCCACATCACGTTTCCTTTGTGGAATTGCGATGCTGACACTTCAAGGGTATTTGTTTCCAATTTCCATCTTAGTTCCATGTTCTCCTGGTAAATATCAACGATAGTGAGTTGTGCTTGCTTCAGTTGTTGGGACGGTTCTCGAGCATCTGTACCTTTGATATTTGTCTTTCTCTCTCTGTTTCGTCTTTCTCAGCTTGTACCATTAGTCGGTTCCAGTTGAATGTCTCACATAAGTGATTCTTCAGCAACTAACCTCACGCGCAGTTCACTTAGGACTAGAGTTTCCCCATCTTCCTTGATTTTATTTGGCCTGCCCCATCTCCGGGGCATTTTCTGTTTATGGGATATGGCTTCCGACACTACTTCTTTCTACACAGTCTCTTCCAATACGACCTCCACATGGTGTGATATTAACCTTTCCATGTGCAGAGGGAAATCTCCCTTTGGATCCTTGGGGAAAACTCGCTATGAGCAAGAAAGAATCCCAGCCACTTTGGGGCTCAGGCCTAATGCTTCTGCCACTTCACGCAAATTTCCTTATGTTTTGGGGGGTATCCATAGTGAAACGCATATTTGTCTTGTGCGTGAAGAAATTGACACGTGCCCAAGGCAAAAAACTCAATAAATCTAGGCTTGAGAGAAAATCTACAAATAGTGTATAAGCCTGATTGGCGAATGGGATGCATGCAGGAAATCTTGAATTTATAATAGAGTAGGCGGGAGGTGGAAACATGCTAGAAAACAATGAATTCATGACGACTGGATGTTTGGAAATGAACCGAAGATCTTCCATAGCACCCTAGCATGTGTATTTAGTACAATTGATAAGATCTGCAAGGAATATGTGATACAAACGCCATGATTTTTCATTCTTCCAACCCCCATAATGAGATGATGACGGTCACTTTACTTGCCGACGCGACTTCTATTAACAACTTGCCTTGATCTAGGGCTCATAGAAACTCCCTTTTTGATAGGACCTGACTCTTTGGGAAAAGACTCATACCATTCACACATTCTTTGACTTTGACATCCCTTCCCGACTCAAAGGGCCATACGACCACTTGTTGACTTCGAACCTTTTGTTGTTTAGTACCTGACTTCACATGCCTTGACACACAGGTCATGACTCAACTAAGACTGACCTTAGCTGGAGAATAAAATTGAGGAGCTAATAGTTGGCTCCAATGAGGATGCTATCCTCCGAATGAGGTAGCAAAGAACAATAGACCGGGTTCCTAACCATTGGGCCCTATTTGACTTTCAGACAATGACATATGAAAAAAAATATGCAACCTACACCTATTGACACAGTTTCTAAAAGACTCAACATAAAATCAGGGCCTTCACTTCGGGCTTCAATTTTCTGTTGATATACTGACTCGACATAAAAAAAACAGGCTATTTACAATGGTATGTGACTTAAACGGACTTTATTTCACCAGATAGTGTTTGAGGAACATGTCGTTCACAATCCCCCAACCAACACACTCTCCATTTAGTTCTTCTAGAAAATAGGAATTATTTCCGCGATGTGTACTAATTTTGAAAGGACCTGTCCAAAGATTATCGAACTTTACGTGATTTCCTTTATGTTCATTTCTCGGGTCCCACCTCAAAACCAGATCCCCCAACTGAAAATCCTTTTTCTTAGAGTTATTGTCAAAGGTTTTCTTCATCCTTTCCTGATGGAGTTATGATCGATTGTACACATGTTCCATTATTTGTTGTGTGTGGATCAACTAATTTATTCTCCTCTGCATGTCATCTGGCTCAGCCTCCTGTTCTGACGGAAACTTTATGACGAGAAACCCCAGTGAGGTGGGGAAAATTGAGTCTGCATCGTATACAATTTGGAATGGTGACGTCGAGATGGACTTCTTGGTGGTAACCCTGTCTGCCCAAAATGCGTAGATAAGATTTTTATGCCAGGACTTCTTGTTGTCTTGCAGGAGTCTCTTGATGATCCTGGTCGGCCTTTTATTCGATGATTCTACTAATCCATTTTCTTGCGGGTAGTACATTGTAGAATGTCCCAGGGTTATATTCTAATCATGCCATAAATTATCCATCTTATTGGACATTAATGCGGCCTTGTTATCTGTTATAATCTTGATAGGGCATCCAAATATCGACAGGATGTTCGTCTAAAAAAATTGGATGATGACTGCGTCAGTAGCCTACTTCGTGGGGATTGATTCTATCCATTTCATGAAGTAATATGTGGCCGTGAGTATCCATTTATGTTTCATAGAGGAAAGAAGATTTATTTCCCCTATGAAATCCAAGCCCCACTACATGAAAGGTGCTTCAACTAAGATTGACTTTAGTGGCAGGGATTGCATCTTTCTTCTTCCATTGAAAATATGACACTGATGGCATCCAAAAAATTATTTGTATACGTCTGCGAAGATGGTAGGCCAATAGTAGCATTCTCTTAGGATTTTATGTGTGGTGGTTTTCCAGTAGTGGTGTCCTCCGCAGTAGCCTTTGTGAAAATCTCCGATAGCTCATTTCACGTAGTTTTCCATCAAACAACTCAGCAATATCCCTCTGGGATATTTCCATTATAGTGAACCATCTAGGATGCAAAACTTAACTTCTTTGAGCTTCAAAAATATGGCCTTGGTATTGCTTAAACCCGTAGGGGCTTGTATATTTCTCAGCACATAAATGATGTCTGTATACCACGGTGAATCAAAAAAATCTTGAGAGACCTGTGCAGTTGTTTCTTCCCAAGGATGTTCTAACAGATCAACGATGAAGTTGATTCCCAAAGCATCGCATTCTGACTTCACCGTCAGCTTTGCAAGGCCCTGACCCTTGATCATCTTTGTGGGATTGATTTCAAGGTCATATTCCAGCATGGCCGCTATCCACTTACCTCTCCTTCCTTGTGGGTCAGGTTGAGTCAAGATATCCTTCACTGAGTTGTTGGGCACGTAATCGATAATGTGGTATTGTAATATGTATGTTCTGAACTCCTTTAGGGCCTTCACTAAGGCGTATGGTTGCTTCTCCATAATTTTGTACCTTAGTGGAGAATCCCTCAACGTTCTGCTGAAATAGGCTATAGGCTTCTCAAAGTTCTGATTGTCTTTCTATAACATCACGCCTACAATCGTATGTTTTGAGGTGAATGAAAAAATGATAAAGTCTTTCATGAAGCCCAGGCTGGCCAACACAGGAGCTTTAGTCAGTGTGAATTTGATGTCTTCAAATTATTTTCTAGCCTCCGTGTTCCATTTGATCTCATTTCCTTTTCTGAGCATGTAGGTGATATGTTTTATAATATATGCTAGGTTCAGGATAAATCTTCTCAATAAATTTACCTTTCCCAGGAAGGATTGCACCTCCTTTTTACTGCATGGAGTGCCGATTTTCAGGATTCCTTCAACCTTACTAGGGTCTATTTTTATACCCTCCTTCGAGATGATGTGCCCCAACAACTTCCCTTCTTGCATCCCAAAATTTGACTTTTTTGGGTTCAATGATATGTTGGATCTCCTGCATTTCTGGAAGAGATTCTTCTAATGCCCGAGGTGTTGTTCGTCGGAGTCAGAGTACACTGTGATGTCATCCAGATAGATCACAATAAAATTGTCCTTTTCGTTAGAAAATATTATGTCAATTTTCCTTTGGAAAGTAGCTTCGATGTTCATCAAACCGAAAGGCATCTTAGCATACATGAATGTCCACCATGGTGTCATAAATGTCATATTTTCTCTATCATCCGGGTGCACTAGGATTTGATTGTAACCCAAAAAACCGTCCAACATGGACATCTTTTGGGACCCCACCACCTTTTACAGAATATAGTCCATTTTAGGGAGTAGGTAGTGGTCCTTGAGAGACACTTTGTTCAAGTTTTGAAAATATACACACAATCGTATTTCGCCACTCTTTTTTCTTATAGGCACCAAGTTGGCCACCCATTTCGAAAACCTTAAAGAATTGATAATTTTAGCTTCGAAGAGTTTCTTTACCTCTTTTTCGATTACTGACATTAGCAAGGAATTTATCCATATCATCTTTTGTTTGAAGGGCTTCTAGTCTTCCTTGAGAGGACTAACGTGCTGGATCACTTTTGTGTTGTAAACCTTCAATTCGTCATAACACCAAGTGAAAACATCTGGGAAATCCTTCATGAGCTTGATGTAGTCTTGTTTGACCTCTGGACTGATCGTTTTCGACAATTTGATTATTTTTGGGTTCTCCTCAGTCCCGATGTTGCAATATTTGATGTCCTCATCATTTGAAGTGATCTTGGGATTTCTAGCCAAGTCGTTTTCGTCAAACAACTTTTCCAACAGAACCAACCCCTTTGGGATGATGTTTTTTTTAGTTGTGCTATGTCCCTTCCCGTTATTTGGTTCTAGAAAGGGTCATCATTACTGCGCGCATATACACTCTCATATTCGTCGCAACAACACTTGTCATCAATGTTTATGTTAGCGAACTCGTCACTCATTAGGAGGAACCTCTCCACCTATTTTTCGTTCTCAAACACTTGCCAATGCTTAATATTATCAGGGACCGTTGGCCTATGTTTGAATTCAATCTCGTATTTTCTATTTGGAAATATGGGAGTTTTAAAAACTAAGGCTGAGGTGGCCAATGCATCGACGATTTTATTATGCTCCCTCAGGATCGCCGATAGAGCATACTCCCAGAATTCTTCGAGGAGGTCCAGTGTTAGGTTTCTGTATGCTCTTAGCCTGGAATGTTTGGATTGATACATGTTTTTCACCTAGTTTATAACCAGATCAGAGTCTATGTGCACTGCTATCCTATTTGCGCCTAATTATTTCAACACCTTCATGCCCAAAATCAGTGCCTCATACTTGGCCATGTTGTTTGTACATTCGAACGTGAGCTTGTGTGAGTACAGTTTTGTGCCCACCTCAAGGGGGAATATCCACACACCAGCCCTTGCTCCTTCCTTACCGACATCCCCATCGAAACTCATGTTCCATGTCTCATTTTGTGCATAGTTCTTTGGGTCAACACACTCTTCTACTTTTCGCATGGCTTCATCGTCGATGGTCATGATGGTTGTCGGGTCTTCCTCTTCAAAGCTCAGGTCATTATAGAATATGGAGGAGACAACCTGAGTGTCAATGGAATAGATAGGATGTTTATTTGGCTATTTCTTATTGCTTACCATGTATTTCAACAACACTTCTCTATACAATCGTCTATCCTCGCCAAAGATAGGAATGGTGGCATATGACATGTCCATTTGAAGAGTCCCCTTTAACTTCACAGCTCATGACCTAGAAAGAAGCATGCCAAACTTAGGGGGCATGTCTGCCACGACCACATCCATAACCATGTTCTTCGAAGGAATTTGGGCCAGTGATACGACCAAGTCCTTGATGAGACCTAGGCGCTTGAATTTCCTCGAATCAAAAGAGAAAAGGTCCTTATAGGGATTGGTGATGTCCAAAGCCAACTTGTCCATGATCACCTTTGGCATCAAGTTGTGTGACGCACATGACTACAACATGGTGTTATGAAGGATCATGTCATGAACTTTAATACTGACATAGAATGGGGGAACGCCCTTAGTATCACTTTTATCCTCAACGCATGAACCGAACAAAATAGCAGGGTGATCGTCTTGGACATTCAAAGTATTGGGGGTCCCTCACATTTTTAGCATTTTAATAATTTTCTCTCGATATTCACCCTTTTTGATAAGTTCGTTAAAGGGGATGGAGATTTTGATCTTGGCCATTTCATGCTAGAAGTTAAAAGGGGAACAAACCTTCTCTACCTCTTTTCCACACGCTTCCTGGCTTATTTCCAGTGCTTTCCTCGGGGCCTCCTCCTTTGAATTTTCCCTTTCAGTTACATCCTTGGTTGGGTCATCTAGCTTCGGTCGACTTGTAGAAGGGGTATCCGTTGGGGGATTCCTCAGGGGATTTTTCTGCTGAGGTTCTTTGATGGGGTTTGACTGCTGAGACTCTGCAGGCACCCTTTTGGTCCTGAGGTTGTATTTTTTTTGTAACTTCATAATGGTGTTGTGATAACCTTTCATGAATTCTTTTGTTTCCCAAGACAAAGCATCATCTTCTTCAAAAAAAGGTGCATCATTTGTTTCCATCACAAAATTGTTGTTTTTTCTCATGTATTGATCATGTTCGCCCTTTGTTAAAAACATGCATGATTTCTTGTCATCGCAAAATTGCATTTGATCTTCGAACATCTAATCAAAATCCTCATCCACGTAATTGTTTTGGAACGAAGGCCTTGTTTTCTAGTCACCCTGGTCTCTCTACTCCCTCTGTCTGATCTGAGGAACTTGGCCCCTTCTGAGGTTCCGATTTATGGGCTAGGGGTCATGCTATTCTTGAGCAGCAAGTTTGTTTCCCATGGACATTATTTTCATTAGTTTTTCCATCATCTTCAACATCAAGTTGAACTTTTCGTTTGAAGAATGAGATGTTGATGGATGTGAATCCCCTTGAGGTTTCTTATCGCCTGTGTTGAATCTCTGTTTGATCTTCCTTGACGCCATCATATTTACCTCGACTTCGATTGCATCGCTCATCATGGCGTCTAGATTTTCTGATCTCGTTTATTTCTACAACAAGGCAAAATCATTGTCAAAGGATTCAACATATCGCAGTTACGTAGCCCCCAGGGGTGGCTGGACTTCTACAGGAATCGAGTTATAAAATCTCATGAAACGGGTTGAGAATTCTTGCACTGTCTCCTCCGACGCCCTCTTCATATTATTGTACTATGTCAACAACTACAAAGGGTTCTTCTTGTTTCCCCATCTAGTAATGAAAGATGTTTTGAACACGGTGATGTCTCAAATGCCTGCTTTCGGGAGGGATTTGAACCATTTCCTCACCTCCCCCGAAAGGCTCTACGTGAACAACCTCATTTTTGCGTTTGCATAATCTACCTCCTCTAGGTCAACAAAATCATTGAACCAATCCAGATGCCTCTAGGCTGAAACGTTCCCTTAAGCATCATAGAGCTTAATCCTCTAGCTATAATTTTGGGGAAAATCATGTAGTTTGGATGGGAGAACGAGGGGGGCGAAGCCGATGGCCATGGCTCTAGGAGGGTTGGGGATTTGAGGGATATTATTAGGTATCAGAGCTTGGAATCTCTTCTGGTAGAAAAATATAATGTCCAAGTTGGTTTTCAACTTAGACTTGAATAGGGTTTTCTCAAATAATGCGTCAAACTCAAGGTCGTCAATGCTTTGCGCGTTGTCTTTGGGTAAGGACAGGCTTCTGTCTAGGTAATAGAATGGGTCTAATGCTTTCTCCCTAGTCATGCACAAAAGTTTCTCGGGGTCACACATAGTCTCTACAGGGTTTGGGTTATGATTTTCTATGGTATAGATCATCTTCGGAGCCAGGATTGTTGAACCACACTACTTGGTTCTACTGGTCTTTTTGACTGGAGTCGTTAGGGTAAAGGTTTCAGCCAATAGAGATGTTTGTCCCTATGTTACCCTCAGGGGTCAAAACTGTAACTTTAGTCGTTCTCCCAAGGAAAATTTATTCAATTCTGTCCCTGGAAACGACGCCATAATGTTAACACTCTGTAAACTTCATTCGACTAAGAAATGAATGACAGAGGCAACCTACAAACCAACTTTGAGATCCAAAACTAGCCTTTCATACATGGAGAGGGCTCTCTCGGGAGACTTTGTCTCAGTACAAGATATGACTTTGATCTATCGGCTAAATTTAAACACCTTTAAAATAGTAAACTTTGTTTATATTGGCGCAAGAGAGTAAGACCTTGGGATATGGAGTCGGTTTGATAAAACGATAGAAAAAAATGACTCAGTGACTGAAATTGAGAGGATAAAGGTTTAGCGAGAAACAATCTTCAGTGCAAAGTCGTTGTGTGTGGTGGGAGAAAAACACATGAAGCAACTCAGAGCACCGTTGAGGATGAATTCAGAGTTAACTTAGAGGAAAACGGTTTGTCTAAATGGCATGAATCCCAGGTCACTACGTAATGAATCCCAAGTTCGAAAATACATTCCTATTTAGACAGAAATAAATATGAATAAAGAATCAATGAAGTATGTATGCAAAGAAAGGAAACAATACATCCAACTGCTACAATTAGAATCTATTCATCAAGCTTAAGGACTTTTGCATTAACTTTAGATCAAGTTCAAATGACATTCAATAGTCACTGTCTACACTAGTTTTCCAACCAACCTGGCTTACATTGAAAAAATCAAATATATAGGCGAGGGCGTCGCTTGGGCTACCCTGCTTTATAGCTACTATCTCTAGAATTTAGGAAACTGAATGTTCTATGATAAATGACTCTTTGCATGATGCCTCTCCAAAAATAGAAAACAACTTCATCTAGTCACATCATGGTTGATTTTATTGTGCCACGGGGACTCGGTTACCAGCAAGGTCTCGTCATGGGGAGAGTGATGTGTCAATTCCTTCCTTCGAAAAGATATCTGAATGACCAAATATTATGTCAGACTCTCGCCATCTACTATAACAACCTTGATTTATGTCGCCCGATCATTTGCTAGGGTGCGTTTGTGGTGAGTGGTTGCTGACTGTCGTGGTTGTTACCAAAAAAACAAAAACGTCTAAAGGCGATGCCTCCTTCAAAACTGTCAAGACCTGTGCTCCATTTGAGTATACAAGAATGAACTTAGTTAATCATGTTTCCTCTGTCCACTGGCAAAGATCATGACTTTTGCATTAAATTTTGATCGAGCTCAAACTACATTCAATAGTCTCTATCTACACTAGTTTTCCAACCAACCTGGATTACCTTGAAAAGATCAAATATATAGGCAAGGGCACCGCTTGGGCTACCCTTCTTTCTAGCTACTATCCCTAGAATTTATGAAAGTGATTGTTCTGCGCTAAATGACTCTTCACATGACGCCTCTCCAAAAATAGAAAACAACTACATCTGGTCGCATCATGACTTTGTGTACTGTGCCACGGGGACTCGGTTACCAGCAAGGTCTCATCATGGGGAGAGTGATGTGTTAATTCCTTCCTTACACAAGATATTTGAATGACCAAATATTCTGTCAGACTCCTGCCATATACTGTAACGGACTTGATTTTTGTAGTGCGCTCATTTGTTGGGGTGCATTTGTGCAAGTGGCTACTGGTTGTCGTGGTCATTACCAAAAAAAAAAACCTCTAAAGGAAATGCCTCCTTAAAAAATGTCAAGACCCATGCTCCATTTGAGGATATGAGAATGACCTTAGTTAATCATGTTTCCTCTGTGTGCTGGAGAGAGCTGCACATAATTTTTCCTTGACCGCTTCAAATTCTCTGAACTGCTTTGCATTCCTTTCCTCTGACAGCCTTTTTGTTTCGCGCAGCTGTACAATTGTATCTTGCACCTCTCTGAGTTGTCTCTTGAGCCATGTCACATTTCCTTCACGGCCTTGCGATGTTGACACTTCAAGGGTCTTTGTTGCGAATTGTCATCTTAGTTCCCTATTCTCCTGGTAAAGCTCGACGGTAGCAAGTTGTTCTTGCTTCAGTTGTTGGTATGGTTCTCAAACATGTGCGCCTTTGATATTTGTATTTCTCTCTCTATTCCATATTTCTCGGCTTGTACCTTCAGTCAGTTCCAGCTGAATGGCTCGCATAAGTGATTCTTCGACAGCTGACCTCATGTGTAGTTCACTTGGGAATAGAATTTCCTCAGCTTCCTTGTTCTTATTTGTCCTGCCCCTTCTCCGAGGCATTTGTTGTTTGGGGGATAGGGCTTCCGATTATCCTTCTTTATATGCAATCTCTTCCAATATGGCCTCCACGTGGTGTGATATTACCCTTTCCGTGTGTAGGGGGAAATCTCCCTTTGGATCCTTGGGGAAAACTCGCTATGAGCAAGAACGAATCCCAGTCTCTTTGGGTCTCAGGCCTAGCGCTTCTTCCACTTCACATGCCTTTCCTTATGTTTTTGGGGGGATCCATAGTGCAATGTGTATTTGTCCTACACATGAGGAAGTTGACATGGGCCGAAGGCAGAAAACTTGATAAACCTGGGCTTGAGAGAAAAGCTACAAATAGCGTATAAACCCGATTGGCGAATGGGATGCGTGAAGGAAATTTGGAATTTATAATAGAGTAGGCAGGAGGTGGAAACATGCCATAGAACACTGAATTCATGGAGACTGGATGTTTTGAAATGAATCGAATATCTTCAATGGCACCCCAACATGTGTAAATTACAACTGATAAGATATACAAGGCATATGTGATACGAATGCCATGAATTTTCATTCTTCCAGCCCCCATAATGAGCCGATGATGGTCACTTTACTTTCCGACGTGACTTCTATTAACAAATTGCCTCGATTCGGGGCTCATAGAAACTCCCTTTTTGATAGGACCTGACTCTTTGGGAACATATGTGTACCATTCACACATGCTTCAACTCTGACATCCCTTCCCAAATCAAAGGGAAAAATGGAAACTTGCTGACTTCGACAGTTTTGTTATTAAGTACCTGACTTCACATGCCTTGACACATAGGTCATGACACAACTAAGACCGATCTTAGATGGAGAATAAAATGGCGGTGCTAACAGTTGGCTCCAATGGGGATGCTATCCTCCCAGCGAGGTAGCAAAGAATAGAAGATCAGGTGCCTAACCATTGGGCCCTATTCAACTTTCATACAATGACATATGAAAAACAAAATGAAACCTACACCTATAGATGTAGTTTTTAAAAGACTCAGCATAAACTCAGGGCCTTCACTTCGGGCTTCAATTTTCTGTTGATATACTGACTCGACACAAAAACAAAATGGATATTTGCAATGGTATGTGACTTAAACGGACTTTATTTCACCAGATAATGTTTGAGGAACCTGCCATTCATAGTCCCCCAACCAATGCACTCTCCATTTAGTTCTTCTAGAAAATAGGAATTATTTCCACGATGTGCACCGATTTTGAAACGACCTGTCCAAAGATTATCGAACTTTACGTTGTTTCCTTTATCTATATTTCTCACGTCCCACTTCAAAACCAGATCCCCCAAATGGAAATAATTTTTCTTAGAGTTCTTGTCAAAGGTTTTATTCATCCTTTCTTGATGGAGTTGTGATCGATTGTACACCTGTTCCCTTATTTGTTGTGTATGGATCGGATGATTTATTCTCCTTTGTGTGTCATCTGGCTTAGCCTCATGTTCTAGGAGAAAATTTTCAATGGGAAACCCCAGTGAGGTGGGGAAAATTACATCTATGCCGTAAACAATCTGGAATGGTGACGTCGAGATGGAATTCTTGGTGGTAAACTTGCCTGTCCACAACACGTAGATAATATTTTTATGCCAGGGATTCTTGTTGTCTTGCAAGAGTCTCTTGATGATCTTGGTCAAGCTTTTATTTGATGATTCTACTAATACATTTCCTTGCGGTTAGTATGTTGTAGAATACCCAAGGGTTTTATTGTAATCATGCCATAAATTATCCATCTTCTTGGACTTGAATTCGGTCGCTTTATCTGTTATGATCTTGACTGGGCATCCAAATCTCAACAGGATGTTTGTCTCCAAAAATTGGATGATGACTGCATCAGTAACCTGCTTCGTGGGGATTGCTTCTATCCATTTTGTGAAGTAATCTGTGGCCTTGAGTACCTATCCATGTTGCACAGAGGAAGATGGATTTATTTCCACTATGACATCCAAGCCCCACTGCATGAAAGGTGCTTCAACAAAGATTGACTTTAGTGGCAAGGGTTGCAACTTTCTTCTTCCATCGAAAATATGACACTCGTGGTAGCCAAAAATTTCTTTGTATACGTCTGCGAAGATGGTAGACCAATAGTAACCTGCTCTTAGGTTTTGTACGCGGTGGTTTTCTAGTAGTGGTGTCCTCTGTAGTCGCCTTTGTGAAAATCTTTGATAGCTCGTTTCACATCATTTTCCAGCAAACAACTCAGCAATATCCCTTTGGGATCTTTCTAGTATAGTGAACCATCTAGGATGCAGAACTTAACTGGTTTGAGCTTCAAAAATATGGCCTTGGTATTTCTTAAACATGGAGGGGCTTGCAGATTTCTCAGCACATAAATGATGTTTGTATACCACGTTGAATCAAAAAACTCTTGAGAGGCCTGTGCAGTTGTTTCTTTCTGAGGGTTTTTTGACAGATCAACAATGAAGTTGATTCCCAAAGAATCGTAGTCCGACTACACCATCATATTTGCAAGGCCCTGACCCTTTATCATCTTTGTGGGATTGATTTTGAGGTCATATTCCATCCACTATCCACTTACCTTTCATTCCCTCTGGGTTAGGCTGAGTCAAGATATACTTGACTGAGTTGTTGGGCACATAAGCGATAACATGGAAGTGTAATATGTATGTTATGAACTCATTTAGGGCCTTCACTAAGGCATATGCTTTCTTTTCCATAATGTCGTACCTTAGTGGAGCATCCCTCAACATTCTGCTGAAATAGGCTATAGGCTTCTCAAAGTTCTGATCGTCTTTATGTAACATCATGCCTGCAATCATATGTTTCAAGGCGAATGAAAAAAAGATAAAGTCTTTCCTGAAGTCCAGGTTGGCCAACATGGGAGCTTTAGTCAGCACGAATTTGATGCCTTCAAATTATTTTATGGCCTCCAGGTTCCATTTGATCTCATTTCCTTTTCTGAGCATGCAGGTGATATGTTTTATAATCTCTGTCAGGTTCGGGATGAATCTTCTCAAGAAATTTACCTTTCCCAAGAAGGATTGCACCTCCTTCTTACTGCACAGAGTGCTTATTTTTAGGATTCATTCAACCCTCCTGGGGTCTATTTTTATACCCTCCTTCGAGATGATGTGCCCCAACATATTCCCTTCTTGCATCCCAAAATGTGACTTTTTTGGGTTCAATGATATGCCGAATCTCCTGCATTTCTGGAAGACTTTCTTCAAATTCTCGAGGTGTTGTTCTTCATAGTCAGAGTACACTGTGATGTCATCCAGATAGATCACAATAAAATAGTCCATTTCATCAGCAAATGTTATGTCCATTTCCTTCTGGAAAGTAGCTCTGACGTTCATCAAACCAAAAGGCATCTTAGCATACATGAACGTCCCCCATGGTATCATAAATGTCGTCTTTTCTTTATCATTCGGGTGCACTAGGATCTTATTGTAACCCAAAAAATCATCCAGCATGGACATCTTTAGGGACCCCACCACCTTTTGCAGAATATAGTCCATTTTAGGGAGCGGGTAGTAGTCCTTGAGGGACACTTTGTTCAAGTTTCGAAAATCTACACACAATATTATTCCACTGCTCTTTTTTCTTACAGGCACCAAGTTGGCCACCCATTTCAAAAACCTTAAAGAAATGATAATTTTATCTTTGAAGTGTTTCTTTACCTCTTTTTTGATTAGTGGCAGCAGCAAGGGATTTATCAATATCAGATTTTGTTTGAAGGGCTTCTAGTCTTCTTTGAGAGGAATGATGTGTTGGATTACTTTGGTGTCATAAACCTTCAAGTCGTCATAACTCCAAGAGAAAACATCTGGGAAATCCTTCATGAGCTTGATGTAGTATTATTTGACCTTTGGACTGAGTGTTTTCGACAATTTGATTATTTTTGCATTATCCTCAGTCCCAATATTGCAATCTTCAATGTCCTCATCATTGGCAATGATCTTAGGATTTCTAGCCACATCGTTTTCATCGAACAACTTTTCCAACGGAACCAACCCCTTTGGGATGATGTTGTTTTTCATTTGTACTATGTCCCTTCCCACTATTTGGTTCTTGAAAGGGTTGTCATTACTGTGCGCATCTGCACTCTCACATTCATCACAACAACACTTGTCATCAATGTTTATGTTAGTGAACTCGTCGCTCATTAGGAGGAACCTCTCCACCTGTTTGTCATTCTCAAACACTTGCAAATGCTTGATATTATCAGGGACAGTTGGCTTGTGTTTAACTCCGATCTCGTATTTTAAGTTTGGAAATATGGGAATTTTAAAAATTGAGGCCGAGGTGGCCAATGCATCGGCGATTTGATTATGCTCCGTCGGGATTGCCGATAGATCATACTCTCAAAATTCTTCGAGGAGGTCTAGCGCTAGGTTTATGTATGCTCTCAGCCTGGGATGTTTGAATTGATATGTACCTGTCACCTAGTTTATAACCATCTTGGAGTCTCAACACACTGTTATCCTCTTTACACCTAATTATTTCAACACCTTCAGGCCCAAAATCAGTGCCTCATACTCAGCCATGTTGTTTGTACATTCGAATGCGATCTTGTGTGAGTATAGTTTGTGCCCACCTCAGGGGGTAATATCCACACGTCGACCCCTACTCCTTCCTTACTAAAATCCATGTCTCATTTTCCATGTCTCATTTTCCATGTCTCATTTTCCACATGGTTCTTCGGGTCAGTGCCCTCTTCTTCTTGTCGTGCAACTTACTCATCGACGGTCATGATTGTTGTCGACTCTTCCTCTTCAAATCTCAGGTCATTGTAGAATATGGAGGAGCCAAATTAAGTGTCAAAGGACTAGATATGATGGTTATTTGGCTGCGTCTTACTGCTTACCATGTATTTCCGCAACACTTCTCTATACAATCTTGTATCCTTGCCAAATATAGGAATGGTGGCATATGACATGTCCATTTCCAGAGCCCCCTTTAACTTCACAGGCCACGACCTGGAAAGTTGCATGCCAAACTTAGGGTGTATGTATTCCACGACCACATCCATAACCATGTTCTTTGAAGGAATTTGGGCCAGTGATATGACCAAGTCCTTGATGAGACCCAGGCACTTGAATTTCCTTGAATCAGAAGAAAAAGGGTCCTTATAAGGCCTGGTGATGTCCAAAACCAACTTGTCCATGATCACCTTTGACATGAGGTTGTGCGATGTGCCCAAATACAACATGGAATTATGCAGGGTCATGTCATGAAATTTTAGAATGACATAGAATGGGGGAATGTCCTTAGTATCACTTGTCTCCTCAACACGCGAACCAAACAAAATAGCAGGGTGATCGTCTTGGATGTTCAAACTATCGGAGGTCCCTCACATTTTTAGCATTTTAATAATTTTCTCTCAATATTCACCCTTTTTATAAGTTTGTTAAAAGGGACGAAGATTTTGATCTTGTCCATTTCATGCTTGAAGTTAAAGGGGGAACAAACCTTCTCTACTTCTTTTCCACACGCTTCATGGTTTGTTTCCAGTGCTTTCCTCGGGGCCTCCGCCTTTGACCTTGCCCTTTTAGTTACATCCTTGGTCGGGTTGTCTGGCTTCGATTGACTTGTGGAAGGGGAATCCGTTGTGGGCTTCCTCGAGGGATTTGTCTGCTGAGGCTCTCTGATGGGGATTGCCTACTGAGACTCCGTAGGCACTCATTTTCTCCTCAGGTTGTATTTCTTTTGGAACATCATAATGGCGTTGTGATAACCTTTCATGAATTCTTTTGTTTCCCAAGACAACGCATCATCCTCTTCACAAAACGATGCATCATTTGTTTCCATCAAAAAATCATTGTTTTCTCTCATGTACTGATCATGTTCGCCCTTTGTCATCGTAGCAATGCATTTGATATTTGAACATTTGATCGAAATCCTCGTCCACATAATTTTTTTGGAACAGAGGCCTTGTCTGCTAGTCGCCCTAGTCTCTCTGCTCCCTCTGTCTGATCTCAGGAACTTGGCCCTTTGTGAGGTTCTGATTTCTGGGCTAGGGGTCATGTTGTTCTCCGGTAGAAATTTTGTTTCCCATGGAAATTATTTCCATAAATTTTTCCATCGTCTTCAACATCAAGTCGAAATTGTCTTTTGAAGACTGATATGTTGATGCCTATGAATCCTCTTGGGGTTTCTTATCACCTATGTTGAATCTATATTTGATATTTCCCAATGCCATCATGTTTACCTCGACTTCGATTGCATTTCTCATCATGGTGTCTAGATTTGTTGATCTCCTTTCTCTCTACAGCAAGGTGAAATCGTTGTCGAAGGAGTCAGAGTATCGCAGTTGTGCAGCCCCCAGGGGCAGCTAGACTTCTACAGGAATCGAGTTATAAACTCTCATGAAATGGGCTAAGAATTCTTGCACTGTCTCCTCCAACGCCCTCTTCATATTATTGTATTGTGTCAACAACTGCAAAGGGTTCTTCTTGTCACCCCATCTAGTAATGAAAGAGGTTTTGAATGCGGCAAAGTCTTGAATTCTTGTTGTCGAGATGGATTTGAATAATTTCCTCACCTCCCCCTAAAGGATCTATGTGAACAACCTCATTTTCGTGTCCACATAATATACCTCCTTGAGGTCGACGAAAGCATTGAACCGATCCAGATGCCTCTGGGCTAAAATGTTCCCTTCACCATCATAGAGCTTAATCCTCTGGCTATAATTTTTGGGCAAATCATGCAGTTAGGCTGGGATAATGAGGGGGGATAATCTGGTGTCCATGGCTCTAGGAGGGTTGGGGATTTTAGGGATATTATTAGGTATCATAGCTTGGAATCTCTTCTAGTCAAAAACTATATCATCCAGGCTAGTTTTGTTGATACTGAGAGGGGGGTGAATCAGTATCAAGTACAATTTAATTTTTTTTTTCAACTTATACTTAAACCATTCAATTATATCCAATGAGAAATGAACAATAGTATAAGAGTTACACCAATACACCACAATACACCATGCACAATATATGAGAAATAATCAATAGTTTTTGTTCAAGGGAAGTAGTGACTTCCAAAGGTAGCTACAGCTTCCAAATGTAAAGGGAGGGATAAACCTCCAAGAGGAATATACAATCCTCCAATATCAAGAGATATTTGAACTCTCTATCCATTCCCCTTCC
Source organism: Picea engelmannii (assembly GCA_009831015.1). Lineage (NCBI taxonomy): Eukaryota > Viridiplantae > Streptophyta > Pinopsida > Pinales > Pinaceae > Picea > Picea engelmannii. Next base: position 69,497 of record ML809997.1, on the reverse strand, counting down.
TTCCACCCAAGAATATATGAGAGATAATAAAACTTTACATTAAATCATCACCATCAACCAATCATCACATAGAACCTGATAATGCTTTCTGAGACTTCTTCAATTTCTGCATTTATTCAATTCTTGGAGTACTCTGATCCTATAGATGATGTTACTCAATGTATTCTCTAAAACTCCTCTAATTTTCACTCCTTGAATCCTCCCCAAAAAGAGGCTATAGAAAGAATGGTAGACTTTATTCAATTCTGGTTTGTTTAGAAGACCCAACTTGTATAGCATGCCCCGCGCTCAATATTTAACATCTGATTCTGAAACTTGCACACAAGACACTACAGTCCGTACTCTTTCTAATGGAAGTGGTACCACTGCATTTGGAGTCTGTATGAAAACGTTATGACTATTTTACCCAGAACACCTGTTTATTGACTAGTTTCAAGACTGGTGACAAACCCTATATTCCACAGAGTGTATCTCCATAATTATAGCGAATCAAGAGATTTAACTTTTTACCAGAGGTACCTTGATATGTCTTATCAATACCATAGCGATTTCACCATCTGAATCGTTCTATAAAAAAAGTTATAGAAAAAATGGTAAGATGACCTGAAAATAACATACCTTAGAACACATCACCAAAAGACTTCATCCTCCCTTGAAATCCGGCCTTCTTTTACTT
>ML809997.1:55601-66010 GCA_009831015.1 Picea engelmannii | reverse complement strand
TTAGAACACATCACCAAAAGACTTCATCCTCCCTTGAAATCCGGCCTTCTTTTACTTCTTATTCCCTCTGAAATTAGACTTGTATCAAATGAATGTATAATGATATTTATTTATACCATTTATGTCACTTCCTTTTAACATTATGGCCGACCTGACACTTTCTTATTTTGTAATTATTTCCAGGGCCTACATGTACTTCCTTTTTCAATTCACATTGTCATCTTCAAAAATTCATTTCTCCTCAACCATGAGGATCCATGTGATGTGCCACATACCACCGGAAACAGCATGATGTATACTATCCATTCATGGGTGTTGTATATGCATGTGCATTTTTCTTCATGTCCAAATACCTTTATCAATCTTACGGTCCAAAACCCATGACTAGGGTTGACATCAATGACAACAATCAATCTTCCAACAAGTTTCCGACTTAGACCTGAATAGGGTTTTCTAAAATAATGCGTCAAACTCAAGGTCATCAATTCTTTGCATGTCGTCTTTGGGTGAGGATGAGATTCTATCCAGGTAATAGAATGGGTCTAGCACTTGCTCCCTAGTCCTGTGCAGAAGTTTCTCGGGGTCACACAGAGGCTCTACAGGGTTTGGGTCAGGATGTTATCTTGTATAGATCGTCTTCGGAGCCAGTATTCCTAAACTGCACTACTTGGTGCTACTGGTCATTTTGACTGGAGTCGCCATTGTAAAGGTTTCATCCAATAGAGATGTTTGTCCCTTTGTTATCCTCAGGGGTAAAAACTGTAACTTTTATCATTCTCCCATGAAAACTTTATTCAATTCCATCCCTGGCAATGGTGCTCGAATGTTACAACTCTGTAAACTTCATTTGAATGAGAAACAAATGACATAGGCAACCTACAAACCAACTTTGAGATCCGAAGCTAACCTTTCGGACCTGGAGAAGGCTCTCTTGGGAGACTTTGTCTCAGTACAGGATATGACTTTGAGCTATCGGCTAGATTTAAACACATTTAAAATAGTAGGTTTTGTTTATATTGGTGCAAGAGAGTAAGACCTTGGTCTATGGAGTCAGTTCGAGAAAACGATAGAAAAAAATGAATCAGTGACTAAAATTGAGAGGATGAAGGCTTAGCGAGCAACAATCTTCAGTGCAAAGTTGTTGTGCTTGGTGGGAGAAAAACACATGAAGCAAATCGAAGCACTATTGAGGATGAATTCAAAGTTAACTTAGAGAAAAATGGTTTGTCTAAATGGCAAGAATCCCAGGTCACTACACGGTGAATCCCAGGTTCAAAAATACGTTCCTATTTAGACATAAATAAATATGAATAAATCATATAGGAAGTACGTACGTAAAGAAAGGAAACAACACATCCAACTACTATAATTAGAATCTTTTCATCAATCTTTAGGACTTTTGCATTAAATTTCGATCGAGCTCAAACTACATTCAATAGTCACTATCTACACTAGTTTCCCAACCAACCTAGCTTACATTGAAAAGATCAAATATATAGGCGAGGGAGTTGCTTGGGCTACCCTGCTTTCTAGCTACTATCTTTAGAATTTAGGAAAATGACTATACTGTGCTAAATGACTCTTCACATGATGCCTCTCCAAAAATAGAAAACAACTGCATCTGATCACATGATCACTGCTTGTATTGTGCCACAGGGACTCGGTTACCAGCAAGGTCTTGTCATGGGGAGAGTAATCTGTCAATTCCTTCCTTCGAAAAGATATATGAATGACCAAATATTTTGTCAGACTCCCTCCATCTACTATAATGACCTTGATTTATGTCACACACTCATTTGTTGGGGTCCATTTGTGGAGAGTGGCTGCTGGTTGTCGTGGTTGTTACCAAAAAAAAATAAAATTCTAAAGGTGGTGCCTCCTTCAAAACTGTCAATACCCGTGCTCCATTTGAGTATACGAGAATGAACTAAGTTAATCATGTTTCCTCTGCGCAGACTTTCCCCTCGGTCGCTTCACATTCTTTGAACTGCTTTGCATTCCTTTCCTCGGATAGCCTTTGTGTTTTTTGCAGTTGTACAATTGTATCTTTCGTCTATCTCATCTTTCTCTTGAGCCACGTCATGTTTCCTTCACGGCCTTGCGATGATGACACTTCAAGGGTCTTTGGTGCCAATTGCCGTTTTAGTTCCCTATTCTCCTGGTAAAGATCGACGATAGTGAGTTGTGGTTGCTTCATCTATTGGGATGGTTCTTGAACATCTGTGCCTTTGATATTTTTCTTTCTCTCTCTATTATGGATTTTGCGTCTTGTACCTTTGGTCGGTTCTAGCTAAATGGAATGCATAAGTGATTCTTTGGAAGTTGACGTCACGCGTCGTTCGCTTGGGACTAGAGTTTCCCCAGCTGCCTTGTTCTTCTTTGGCCTGCCCCTTCTTCAGGGAATTTTTTGTTCAGAGGAAAGGGCTTCTAACTCTCCTTTTTTCTGCTTAGTCTCTTCCAATACGGCCTCCACGCAGTGTGATATTACCCTTTCCATGTGCATAGGGAAATCTCCCTTTGGATCCTTGGGGAAAACCAGTTGTGAGAAAGAACAAAGCCCTTCTGCTTTGGGGCTCGGGCCTAGCACTTATGCCACTTTGCACACCTTTCCTTATGTTTTGGCGGGTATCCATAGTGCAATGCGTATTTTTCCTGTGCGCAACGGAGTTAACATGGGCCCAGGGTAGAAAAATCGATAAACCTGGGCTTGCGAGAAAAGCTACAAATAGTGTATAAGCCTGATTGGCGAATGGGATGCGTGCAAGAAATATGGAATTTATAATAGAGCAGGTGGGAGGTGGAAACATACCAAAGAACACTGAATTCATGGAGACTGGATGTTTCGAAACAAACCAAAGATCTTCCATAGCACCCCAGCATGTGTAAAGTATAACTGATAAGATCTGTAGGGAAGATGTGATACAAACACCGCGATTTTCATTCTTCCATCCCCCATAATGAGTTGATGATGGTCACTGCACTTGCTAATGTGACTTCTATTAACAAATTACCTCGATCTGGGGCTCGTAGAAACTCCCTTTTTGATAGGACTTGAATCTTTGGGAACATACTCGTACCATTCAAACATGCTTTGACTCTGACATCCCTTCCCGACTCCAAGGGCCAAACAACCACGTGCTGACTTCGACCCTTTTTTTGTTCAGTACCTGACTTCACAAGCCTTGACATACAGGTCATGACTCGACTAAGACTGACCTTAGCTGAAGATTAAAATGGTGGCGCTAACATATGGAACAGGTTCAATCTTCTTTATGATTTCAAAGGCTCCACAATACCTGGTTGCTAGTTTTGAACTCCAGGTAACTTCTCTTGTCCTTCCCTTTTATGAGTTTTTCCCTTATTTGCATAATGTTGGATAATATTTTCATTGATTTCAAGGTGTAGATGTGGTTTAGCATATTTTCACTTATGACAAATGACAAGGAAGGCTTGGTAGTTTAGGAACTACAAGAAGTTGGAATATACAACTATTGATATAGCTAACAAAGTGAAAGTGGCTGACATTGTGGGAAGAATTGTTGAAGACCTTAGAGATGAAAGTGAACTATATAGACAAATGGTAGTGGACAAAACTGAAAAAGTAGTTTCTAACTTGGGTGATTCATATATTGATTTTCATCTCGAGGAATTGCTCATGGATGGAATAGTTTATGCCATTTAAGAGAAAACCAATGACTAGTAATGAAATTTGATGCCCATAACATATCGATAATAAACACCTGATGAAAATTTTGAAAACAAATATTGAATTGGAAAGAGAAATCAATGTAGATGATTTGATTGTAAGGAAGATCGATGATGAAAAGTGGTGCAGTAGAAGTATGGGAAAGTAATTCTTATCCATCATATTAGCTAGTGATGAATAAGATCCATTGGATCGAAGTCAGAAGGATTTTGTAAAAATTCTTGAGAGTCGATGGTGGTATTAGGGATATCTTGACATCCATTTTAGATCCATATTGACGAAAAAAAGTCATCTTGGAGGTTAAAATATATGAGGATATTAAGGAAGAGATCAATTCTCATTTAGAAGAGATCAACAAAAGAGATTGAATGAGCTATTATATCAATGGTTCTCGTCATTTTGAATCTTTTCCATCAGAGGTTCTAATGTGTTGAACATTGGTTAAGTGTCAAGATACATTAATTGATGTAAGAACCCCCACACATGATATGATACATGGAACGTGAGGTCCCACAACATATGGTCTCCATGCCAAATATTTTAACACATATTAACACAGGAAATAATATAAGCCACCAAATCAACGACCCAAAATAGAAGTTCTGAAGGGGAGGAGACTAGCATGAAAGGTAGATCTGATCATTGACATAAAGGCCAGATCAACGGTCCTCAAAAAATATGGGCCCTCAACTAGAAATAAGTTTAATAATGAGGCACCCCCCCCCACAATTTTGACATGCGATAGAAAAAAATACACACATCGTCATATTGTTTACTGCGTCCCTCAACTACCTTGATATCTGAGTCAAGGGTCTGAACCACTGCAATAAATCCCATGGTCCCATGCAATTGGTCCTAGTCCCATTGGGATAAGTCAAGTAACGAAGGAAAATTAGCTCCAGGGGATTAAGCATGGTGTGAACCAATTCAATGGCGGATTTTCTACTCGTCGACTCAGAGAATCACTAGGTCCACTTCCAACGTTAATAAAGTCCACATATAGTCTAGAATTAAACCATATTTATATTTATTTACAATGATGAGAAGATTAAGTGGGACTGTGAAAATGAAGTAACAAAAAGGGGAGCGCTAATATGGTGATTATGGGCTAATGAAAGAAGGGATAATTTGGATGAAGATTACTTGTTGAATACAATGATAAAGGGAGAGCATTTTCATGGTGATGTAAAAAGGAATATGGAATTATGGGAATTCTAAAGGACCAAAGACTTTTTATGTGCATTGAATTTTTAGGGAAATAATTGAAAGGTATGGTTACATAAACTTTACATGAGTAATTTTTGTGAATAGGAGAATTATTAAGACATAAGAATTTCAGTGAGAATACAGAGAAATTTATTAAGAATATATAGTGCAATTATGATAGTTCTGTACATAAGTAACTATGTTCTGAAATTTTTTGAAAGACTATTTTAGATCAAGAAGAAAAATGTAAATGAAGTACAACAGTTTCTTGTGAAAAAATGAAAAAATAAGGGTGGCAAGGTGGAGCAAGGAAAGATTGAGTTAGACCTAAATCAACATGTTGTTTCCTTTGAACAATAAATCTGTATGTTGGTGCTTACATGCTGAGTTGGTGCTCATAAGAGGATTGGTTTCCTCATTCAATTACAGGTTGGTGCATGAATTATGAGTTGGTTCTCATAGGAGGATTACTTTCCTAATTCATTTGCATGTCAGTGCGTGAATTATGATTTGGTTCTCATATGAGGATTGGTGTCCTCACATAAAATTGTTTATACACAAATTGGCATTTATCTGCAAAATACTTTCAAGGTTTTCATAGTATGGGTTTCCACTTCTATATCTATGGATGTGTTGATTAATGTATGTGATTATGATGAGTATATTTGTGATATGAATGTCTGCAGTCATAAATGATAATATGATTTAAATTAGTTTAGAGAAAAAAGGAAATAAAGTATGCAGTACTAATTCACCCCCCCTTTCTCAATACTATTGAACATTCCAAAAATTTGTATCAGAGTGGGTTCCTTAAACAATAGTCTAACCACTAGAAGGAATATCCTAGCAGATCACATGTATAAACATGAGAGACTATCCTTAAATATATCTCCATACTTTGATGGAATAAATTATTCCTTTTGGAGCATCAAAATGAGAGTGTAATTGTAATCAGTAGGGTATGATGTCTGGGAATCATTCAAGAATTGTTATGAAAATCCAACAAATCCACTCTTTGATATATGTACAAAGAAGCTTGGAGACAACCATGCAAAATCCATGAATGAAATTCTATAAGGATTATCAAAATCATAATTCACCAAAGTTATGCATTGTAAATCAACAAAGGAGATGTGGGATAAACTACAGAACACCTATGAAGGAGATGATAAAGTCAAACAAGAAAAACTACAAACTCATAGGAGTCAATTTGAAATCCTGAAGATCAATGAAGAAGAAAACATTGCATAATACCTTCTATGTGTTGATGGAATTGTAAACATCATCATAGGTTTGGGGGAAATGATTGATGAGAAATTCACGATGCAAAAAGTACTCAGATCACTTCCTATGAGATTCAATCCTAAGATATCAACTCTTGAAGATAGAAAAGATTTAGACAAATTAACAATGGATGAATTTCATGGAATTCTTACATCCTATGAGATGTGAATAGGACAAGAAGAACTACCTAAAAGAGAAGAAAAATTAAAATCCTCAAAGAATACCGATAGAAGAAAAGAAAGATCAAGTGACAACTCTAATGATGATTCTGATATAGAAGAAGCCAACTTTGTAAGTGTTATCACACTAAGTTNCTCATATGAGGATTGGTGTCCTCACATAAAATTGTTTATACACAAATTGGCATTTATCTGCAAAATACTTTCAAGGTTTTCATAGTATGGGTTTCCACTTCTATATCTATGGATGTGTTGATTAATGTATGTGATTATGATGAGTATATTTGTGATATGAATGTCTGCAGTCATAAATGATAATATGATTTAAATTAGTTTAGAGAAAAAAGGAAATAAAGTATGCAGTACTAATTCACCCCCCCTTTCTCAATACTATTGAACATTCCAAAAATTTGTATCAGAGTGGGTTCCTTAAACAATAGTCTAACCACTAGAAGGAATATCCTAGCAGATCACATGTATAAACATGAGAGACTATCCTTAAATATATCTCCATACTTTGATGGAATAAATTATTCCTTTTGGAGCATCAAAATGAGAGTGTAATTGTAATCAGTAGGGTATGATGTCTGGGAATCATTCAAGAATTGTTATGAAAATCCAACAAATCCACTCTTTGATATATGTACAAAGAAGCTTGGAGACAACCATGCAAAATCCATGAATGAAATTCTATAAGGATTATCAAAATCATAATTCACCAAAGTTATGCATTGTAAATCAACAAAGGAGATGTGGGATAAACTACAGAACACCTATGAAGGAGATGATAAAGTCAAACAAGAAAAACTACAAACTCATAGGAGTCAATTTGAAATCCTGAAGATCAATGAAGAAGAAAACATTGCATAATACCTTCTATGTGTTGATGGAATTGTAAACATCATCATAGGTTTGGGGGAAATGATTGATGAGAAATTCACGATGCAAAAAGTACTCAGATCACTTCCTATGAGATTCAATCCTAAGATATCAACTCTTGAAGATAGAAAAGATTTAGACAAATTAACAATGGATGAATTTCATGGAATTCTTACATCCTATGAGATGTGAATAGGACAAGAAGAACTACCTAAAAGAGAAGAAAAATTAAAATCCTCAAAGAATACCGATAGAAGAAAAGAAAGATCAAGTGACAACTCTAATGATGATTCTGATATAGAAGAAGCCAACTTTGTAAGTGTTATCACACTAAGTTGCCTTGGGTCTTTAGCCCTTAGTTTTGATTTTTCTAAGACTTTAGATTTTTTAATTTTAATTTGTCTCTTAAATGTGTGATTTACTTAGATGACTTTGATAAATAAAGGTTTAAGTTATGGCTCAAAATTTGATCCTCACATAAACTTTTGGCCTAGGTTCATTTTCATGAATTATGTTTTGATCCCCTTCATGATTTGACACTAAGTTCGACTTAATCCACGACCATATTGACCTAACATGTCACCCTCCTCACTCACTCCTCCGTAGAATTGTCATGTTGTGCCTTTGTCCTATGCTTACTAGTCAAATCATTGTTTGAAAAGGAGCGCTGCCAACTCACCAATAGTTTCTGTAGCACACTCCCTGTCCATCATCTTTCACCATGATTTATTGATTATTTCATGGATGTCATATATTCCTTGTTTTCATCACCATGGTTAGTTAAAATATTCCTTCAAGTATTCATATTTATGAGCTCTGCTATTAGTTTTCAAATTTTGAAAGCTCAAATTTTTGCGTTGCACAAACTACCAGTTCGGACCAGTTGGCAGTGGCACTACCAGATTAAATGATGAGGTGGATTCAGAGGCTGAGTTTCTCGTGATACTTTACTAATATTTTTCTGAAACTCCGAGTTGTCATCGTTCTCTAGGTATTCCATGATTTTCCTGCTCTGCATATCAATTTCAAGGAGAATATATCGCTCAGAGTTTTGGTAGCTATCGTGCCTACATAGCTGGAGGAGATCTTTTCCTCACGCCTTCCTATCAGTTTTCCTTCCACTCAAACCTGTAGTTATCATTGTTTGGTATCGGTATTAAGACATCTAATTTCCATTTCTCTGGAGCTCTCTGTTTCCAAGCAAGTTTCATCTCATGTATGCACAGTGTGCTACCCATAAACGCTATTGAAACAACACTACTTTTTTCCCCTTCCTCCTCTATATTTTGAATTGGACTATTTTCGACCCAGTTTTCAAAGAAAATTACAGTGTATCCCTTCACCATATGAGTTTTCCTCAGTTTTAGTATATGTACATAGTCAAGGGAGAGAAATTCACAACCAGTGTTTCCTAAGCTAGCAATCAGTTTGAGTTAGGGAGAATTCCTAGAAAGGGGAAGCCACTCTTCACCACTCCATAGCTCTTAAGATTTCATCATAAACTATGGAGACTCCTCAGAAGAAGAGGTTGCACAACAAAAGTAATGTGGTTAGAATTGAGCCTGCATACATGCATTTAGTTGAGGCAAAACCCATGGCTAGAGAATTTTTCCAAAGGGTGGGGTGCCTCACTTTCTACCAAAATATGCAAAGAGGTCATCTTGAGGTGGCAAGGCAGTTTTCCTTACATTTTGATGCCCTGAAGACCAAGGTAGGGGACCTATAGTTTGAGGTGTCTGAGACCTCTATTTTAGAAGCTACAGGGATCTCTATCACTGGGGAGAATTGGTTTAAATCCATGTCCTTGGATGTAGCCTTTGCCAAAGACTTCCTTAAACCTAAATATCAAATTGACAATTTGTCCAAAGGGGTACCAAGAAATCATCTGGTTTGAGAATTTGATAGAAGAAGTAATCTCTATGCAACAAGAAGATGAAGCCATAAAAAACCATGTTGAGACTGTCCACATCACCAATCCACCTATCAACCAAACCCTCAAAAGATTGATTAAACAACTCAGGGAAGCTAGAAAAGAGGTCGCCCGTCTAAAATATGAAGGCCTATCTGAAAGAATTAAGATGAAAGAACTCATGGATGGCTACAACCACACTCTTTACTTAGCAATATTTGCAGAAAGAAGAGCCTAGCCTCTTCATAGGGAACTCAAGAACCTCTATAGGAAAAATAGAGACTTTCATTCTCAGAACAGAAATCTCAAAGAAAAGTTGCAACAATTCCAAGATGAGATGGCTCAAAGAAACTTGAATGTGTTGGTTGAAGCTGCTATTGAAAAGGAGAAGCCATTAGCCAAGGAAATCATAGATCTAGTGAAGAATATTGTTATTGCTAAAGGGAAGCATGCTATTGTGCCAGAGGGAAGTCCTCCTACAAGAAGGAGTGTCAGGTTGATGAAGTGATTGGTGAAAAGTAATCTCCATTTTTGGGAATGGCCCCTTTTTGAAAGGATAAGTAATTAAGGGAATACTATTTTTTCCACCTATATAGGTTTGTAATGCATATTGCTCAAATTTTTTGGTGTTCTGCAAAGAATTAATCTCTTCAATAGTAGTAGCGTAGACATTATGTAGCTCTATGGTGCTACATAATTGTCTAATTTTCATATCCTATCAGTCTGTTGCCTCTAATGCTTCCTAATCACCTAAGACTGATGTAGTGATGGCCCTGCTAAATACTCGGGGGTGCTACCAAATTTATCGGCATTGGAATGTGGTGTTGCGAATTCAGTCGAGGTGCTACCAAATTGTGGGTAGACACATAGGAAGGAACTACTGAAATTTTAGACAGAGGTAAAATTCAACACAGAAGCACACAGGGATGGCACTACTAAAATTTTGGATAGAGGCCGAATTTTGACAAAGGCGCACAGGCATGGCACTACCCATTCAACATGCCTAGTTTGGAGGTCACACTATGGAATTATTGGAATTTGGTGAAGACGCTACAAAGGTTGGCTACCCAGAGTACTACCGAATGAAGCTACCAATAGGTACCAGGTGTTATCACTCCAGGAAACTACTTAGGGTTGTAAGCTAAGTATGCCTGGTAACTTAAGAATTGAATACTTTTCAGTAGGTGGATCAATGGGATACTAAGATAGCACAATGGAGAGATTACTTATCAGAATAGCTTAATGA
>ML809997.1:44283-55551 GCA_009831015.1 Picea engelmannii | reverse complement strand
AAGCTCAAATTTTCCCTTTGGGTTGATCGGGTAACAACAAAGAAATCCCTGGGTCTCTCACCTTTCCAACTTGTTTACAGAATAGAGGTCGTTTTCCCCACTCAACTCGCCTTACCTGTGGCAAATTTCCTTCAAGATTTAGAAGTAGAACCCAACCATGTGGTCAGGAGGATTCATCAAATGGTGGAAGTGCAGCAGATCAGAGAACAGGTCATGGATAGGGCCTGCAATCATCAACAGAAGATCAAACAGGCTTTTGACAGGAACAACAGAAAGAAAGAATTCGAGCAGGGTGACCTGGTACTCAAGTGGGACGCACCCAGGCAGGACAGAGGCAAGCACAGTAAGTTTGATGCCCTCTGATTGGGGCCTTTCAAGATCCTTGAAGCATGTTCAAACAACACTTATAGGTTGCAGGATATGGAAGGTGAAGAAGTTTTTAATGGCCCAGTGAATGGGCATTTCTTGAAAAAGTGTTTTCTGTGAGCCGCAGTTGGCTCTTTTGTTTTTGTAAATATTGTTTTTGTTTTATTTTCAGTTTAATAAATGACTCCATATCCCAACAACAAGGCACTGAATCTGCAAAATGTTCTTAGAGCATCACAGGGACAACTCTATCCCCCATGGAGCCGATGTTAGCGATATTTCTTGTAAATGGGGTTAGAATGCGAAAGGATGGGTTAAAAACAAACTTGTCCTAAGTTCGGGGTGCTAACGCGCCCATGATTAAATGAAAGCCAAGTTTCGATGGCTGGGATCACAACGCCCGGATCAATGGCGCAGGTGGGATTCCGGACCCCCCCCCCCCGCCTTTCTACGTTTAAGCAGAGGGGGGGGGTCCGAAATCTGGGGCGCACCTCTTCTACGGTCAAGATCAACGCGCTCAGATCAACGGCGCGTGAGGCGATTCCGGACCCCCCCCGCCTTTCTACCTTTAAGCGGAGGGGGGGGTCCGGAATCCGGGGCACACCTCTTCGACGACTGCAATTCAAGCACCCGGATCAATGGCGTATAGGCCATCTAGGCACCCTCTATCGTCTGGCGATTAACCTTGTGGGCCCCCTTCCCATCATGTCAGCTTATGAACCATCCTCCCTCTTGCCACATGTTCTGTTCCTGGTCATGCGATGAGGCTCACACCCTTTTACCCTTCCCTCATCTTCCTACATCTGTCACTCTCCCCTTCTCTAGTTCACAAGGTCCTTTTCCCATTTCACTATCCAGCCACTGCATGCCATGTGTCCTGCCTCATTCCACGTCTGCCTCCCGTCGCAAGTGCGCCCATTATGTCTTGTATCCAGCTCCTTCGACCTATTGTCTTCCGCCAAGTGCCCTCCTCTTTCACCCTCCTCACACCTCGCCACTTTGTTTACGCCCTCATGATCCGATGCCACCACTCCTGTCATGCACCCCATCCTTCGCGCTGGCCTCCACGCTCATTCGCCAGGCCAATCAATTATTCCAGGTGGCAGCACAAGAGGCCCTCCACATCCCAAAGATGCCAAGTTGGCTGGGCCATCCTCAATCCCGATGAAGCAGTTATTGAAGAGGTTGGTGGTGGTTAGACATCGCCTCCGCCATAATGGGAAAGCATGACAATGAATTAAAGGCGAGTCGATTCGCCATTGGAACTGTCAAAGAGTTAGATTGCGTCTGACATAAGTTGCATGATCTCTCAGAGGTTGACTGTCAGAAAGCCATGCAGATGCAAAGCCTTCAATGCAGTGTCTTGATTTCTATGTTGTTGTTGTTCTGAGTATATGAAGGCGTTTTCGCCATTTTTGTATCTATCGATGGTTGAGCAGAGCTCCCGGTTGTAAATCTTTAATGAAGCACTGATACTCTGGTTATGTATGAACTCTTGAGACTTCTTTCCTGATGAATGCCAGTTTCTTTTACATCTTTGTTACCCTGTGTTAAAACCACTCGGAATTGGAGGATTTAGTCGAGCTATAGTTGTTATAGGATGATGTTGGATAGGATCACTGTAGCAGTTATGATGCTTCTAATCAGTTCTCATGATTTCCCTTGCGCTGAGTGACTTGGAATTGGAGGATCCAGTCAAGTCCCTCCTCAGTTTCTTGAGGCCCTGAACCAAGAAGATATTGCATTCAGAGCCTTTCTTTTGCAAACTGCTGTAAGCCTGTTGCCCAAAGCCGTTTGTTCACCTTTCTTACCAAGTCTTCCACCTATTCACCTTTTAATCAACCCACTGGCTGAAGTTAGATCAAGACCGCCTCTGTCACTTATGTACCAGACCCAGTTCCTGAGTCAGAGTGATATCTCCTCGAGTCTTTATCTCCATTTGATCACCCCCTTATAAACAAATCATGACATTAAATTGATGGGTGTCAAGCTCTTCTCCTGCAAGAAATCCAGGAGTGACTTCTGACGCTAACAACTCCCTTCCAAGGATATCTCGAAGGAACTATCCCTCTTGAACTTATTCACTCTGACTCATTCAGAGGAATGTGTGCGCACTCCTTGCGCTTGCTGTTCGACGACTTCTCAAGTGTTGAACCCTTCAGACTCTGCGCACTCCCTGCAGCAACAACCCTTAACTTATTTTCTCAGACTAACAACTGAGACTTCTCTTTCCTTCAACCTACACACTCCTTGCATGGTTGCAACAACCCCCTGCAACTTCTGTGGAAATGAGAATAAGTGTCAAACTATCGAGCTCTCATCAACGCACTCCTTGCGGATGAATTCGACTGCACTCTATGCAGGAATCTCCCAGCTCAGATAGAAAAACAATTGAAACTCATTCTCTCCCCTCTCAGACTTCAGTTTCAAACCTGAAATCACATGCATAGCATATCCAAAGCAAATGCATAACCAGAAAAACAAACATTCATGAACACACAATCAATACACACAGAGAAACAACACCAGTCATGAGTTTGACTCAGAGTTTCGTTCTATTAATTCAACACTGTACATGGGTGTCCTCCACATAGTTATCTGTCTTCTCTTCTCTTCAGAATGCTTGATCAATAATCTGAATAATAATATTACAAAGATACAAAGGAGAGTGTCTATATCCGTTTTCCCTCTCGAATTCTAAACTGTCTAATCTGGAAGTAAAATCCTATCTACCTGCATTAAATCTACTAAATGCCTTCTATCTAATTCAGACAAGAGCATAAGGCTCGAGGTCTGATACAACATACAAAAGGTGCTTTCATAAATGTCTCATTTATACATTGGCTCATCCTTTTGAATGAGAATTCAAAAACTTTCGGCTGGCTTGTCCAGCTGTTCATTTCTTTTCATGCTGGCTGACTTGTCTTGGCAATGCTCCTCGATGAGTTGGTGATGCTCCTGCATCATACTCCTCGGCTTGAAAACTTTCATGGGGAGTCCATGAGATCCTGCACGGTCTGTCCATGCTTTTGAGTAACTGTTTATGTCTCCCAGCTAGCATCTTCTACTGGGTGATTATTCCATTTCACCAGATATTCGAAGTACTTCTTTCGTCTAGTTTTCTTACCCGCTCGCTTGTCTAGTATGCACTCCATCTGTGGATTCTATGCAACTGGTAATTGCTTTGTTCACTCAACCACTGGTTTCTCAGTTCCAGTTTCTGCTTCTCCAGCCCTGTATGGGTATAAATCCGAAACATTAAATATCGAAGATATCCCGCTGCCATCCGACAACTCAATTTCATAAGCATTCTCTCCGAATTTCTTTAGGACCCTGCATGGCCCAATTTTATTCATTTTTAATTTGTTATATGTTCCCCTTTGGAACCTTTCCTTCCTCAAGTGTGCCAGAACCAGATCACCAACTTCGAACTGAAGTTGTCTCCGACGTTGATCTGCTATGCGCTTGTACTCCTAATTTGAATCAATCAGCCGCTACTTCACCCTACCGTGAAGTTCCTTCGTTTCCTCTGCAAATTCTTCAGCGCTTGCACTGTTAGTCGCAACTTGTTTTGACTCCCTGAGTTCAGATACTCCCCTCGGCTGCCTGCCATATACAATTTCAAATGGACTTTTTCCTGTGCTTCGATTCACTGAATCGTTGTAAGCGAATTCTGCTTGTGGCAACACATTGTCCCAGCTACTGTGGTGCTCTGTCACCAGGCTTCTCAACAAATCTCTCATACTCCTGTTCATAACCTCTGTTTACCCATCCATCTGTGGATGATAGGTAGAACTAAATGCCAGATTAGTTCCTAGCTTCTTCCAAAGTGTCCTCCAGAAATGTCCAATGAATTTGGTGTCCCTGTCCGAAACAATACTTTTCGGCAATCCATGGAGTCGAATGATATCCTTGAAAAACAAGTTTGAAATGTGAGTCGCATCGCTGGTCTTCTGGCATGGGATGAAATGTGCCATCTTAGAAAACCTGTCAACCACCACAAATATGGAATCGAACCCTCTATGCGTCCTCGGCAGTCCTAACACAAAATCCATGCTGAGTGCCTCCCATGGCCTCTCCGGTATGGGAAATGGCTGGTAAAGACCTGCATTTTGTTTCCGGCCTTTCAAATGTTGACAAGTTCAACACCTGTCAACAAACTGTTTGACATATGCTCACATGCTTAGCCAAAAATATGATTCGCTCAGCTTTGCTAATGTTTTATCGTGGCCAAAATGTCCTGCTAAGCCTCCGCTGTGTTTCTCCTTTAGCAAATTCTCCCTCATGGAGCAATTTGGAATACACAGTTGATTGCCTCTGAACAACAATCCCTCCTGGATCATGTAGTCTATCCAAGAACTCTGATCCCTGAGAACTGGATTCTTAGCTGCTTCATACGCTTCTCCGAAATCTGTATCTCCTGCATACATGTCCCTGAGATTTTCAAAGCCCAATGTTTTGACTCGGAACTCCTGCAATAATAAGCATTTCCTGCTCAAAGCATCAGCCACTTTGTTAGCAGTCCCTGAAATGTGTTTAATTACAAATGTAAAATTCTGCATATACTCTACCCATTTTGCATGTTTCTGATTCAACTTATCCTGTTGACTCACAAACTGCAATGCATGATTATCACTGTACAACACAAATTCCTTTGGGATCAAGTAATGCCTCCACTTCTTTAATGCCTGGATGATGGCATAAAACTCTTTATCATATGTGGAGTATTTCATCTTTGCGTCATCCAGCTTCTCGCTGAAATATGCAACTCGCCTGTCCTCCTGACTCAAGACCGCTCCTATGGCATATTCGCTCGCATCACATTTCACTTGAAATGTCTTCTTGAAGTCCGACAACACCAACACTGGTTGCTCTGTGATCTTTCGCTTCAATAGATTGAAGCTTTTCTCAGCCTCTGTTGTCCAGTGAAAAGACTTATGTCGCTTCTTCACCGTGTCCATCATCGCTGCGCTAATCCCACTGAAATTTCTAATGAATTTTCGGTAGAAACTAGCTAAACCATGGAAACTCCTCACCTCAAAAATATTTCTTGGTGATGGCCAATTATTAATCACTTCCACCTTACTTGGATCCATATTCAACTCATTTTCTGAAATAACAAAACCCAAGTAAATGAGCTCTCTCTTCATGAACGAAGATTTTTTCATGTTTATCAACAGCTTCTCCTGCTGTAGCTTTCTCATCACAATGGCCAAATGTTTTAGATGTTCAGCCTTGGTCTTACTAAAAATCAGTATATCATCCAGATATACAACTACAAACTTCCCGATGAATTCCCTCGGGACTTCATTCATCAGTCTCATGAATGTGCTCAGCGCGTTTGTCAAGCCAAACGACATGACTAGCCATTCGTACAAACCTTTGTTTGTTTTGAATGTTGTTTTCCATTCATCACCTTCCCTCATGATAATCTGGTGATATCCGCTCTTCAGATCAATCTTTGAAAAATAATTTGCCCCACTCAGGCAATCCATCAGATCGTCCATTCTCGGCAGTGGAAATCTGTACCTGATGGTGATTTTGTTGATCGCTCTGGAGTCTGTACACATTCTCCAGCTTCCATCTTTCTTCGGACTTAGTACCGTTGGAACGACACACGGACTTAAACTTTCCTTGACCAGTCCTTTATCTAGCAACTCCTGTACCTGCTTCTTAACCTCCTCGTTCTCTTGAGGCATCAACCTGTACCCTGCTTTATTCGACAAACTTGCTCCTGGTATGAGGTCTATGTGGTGACTTACGCTCCTCATTAGCGGTAACGAATGAGGTAATTCGTCCACCACAATATCAGCAAACTCCTCCAGCAGTTCCTGAATTTCAACCGGTAAGTCATCCACTCTCATGCTAGTCAGGACAATCCTCGGTTTCCTGACCACAAAGAATTGTGGATCTTCCTTCTTCTCCATTTTTGTGAGAAGCTCCTTCCCACTCATGAGAAGTATTGTGTTGTTTACTTCCGATTTCACTTCTTCATCCCTTTTCGGAAGCAATCTGTGTGTTCTCCCATCCTTCTCTAAAGTGTATGTGTTCATCCTCCCGTCATGAACCACATTCCGGTCATATTGCCATGGTCTCCCCAGCAATACATGACAGACATCCATGGGAATGACATCACATAGGACCTTATCCTTATATTCACCCATTTTGAAATCAACTAAACATTGTTTAGTGACACTCACTTGATGTCCCTTCTGCAGCCATGAAACCTTGTATGGACTCGGGTGATCAGTCGTATCCAGCTCCAGCTTTTCTACCATCTCAATCGAAACGAGATTGTCTGTGCTGCCACTATCCACAATAACCTTGCATTTCTAGCCCTTGGTCTTGCATGTGGTTCTGAACAGTCTAGTCCTCTGAGCTGTATCCTCCACCTCTTTCTCGGGTGTCAAAAGGACTTTATGCACCGTCAGTGACCTCCCACTTCCGGTGTCTTCATTCTCAACATCACGCCTCTGCGCCTCAACGATGTGAGCTTCTCCTCTGTCCGTTTTTTTGTCTGGACAGTCAACTGCCTTGTGCCCATCCTTTCCACAGGTGTAGCATGTGATGATTCCACCTCGACCTCTTCCTCTTCCTCTGGTATGAGGAAAAGTGTTTGCGTCAGCATACCCACCACCCTGCTCTGTATGATGTCTCCTCGACTCAACATATTGCTGTCCTCGCTGTGAGGTTCCACCTCTTTCAATCTTACCCTGAGGTTTCTTCCATTCCTCCTTGGGTTTCTGATATTTCTCCTGGGCAACTGCCTTGCCCCTGGGCTGACTTCTGCCTCACCCTCACTGTCCTTGCCTTCGTCTCAGCTTCTCCTTGGCTTTTAGAGCCATCTGATAAGCATCTTCAACCGTTCTGATGGTCGTCATGCTTAATTCATCCTAAATGTCATACCTCAGACCATTCAAGTATCTGGCAACCTTCTCATCATCGCTTTCCCGATGACCTTCTCGGATATTGAGCTTGTAGAATTCTTCAGTTTACTCCTTCACCATCATCAACTTCTGCCTTAGGTTCTGCATTCGCCTGAACAGTGTGATCTGATAATCCCTTGGGATGAATTTTGCCTTTATCTTAGCAATCATTCGATCCCAGCTTTTAATTTTCTGTTTGCCTTTGGAACATCTATCTGCCTGTAGCTCATCCCACCATAACGCTACATGTCCTTTCAACTTGGTAATAGCATGCCTTACCTTCTTATCCTCTTCGATATCCTCGTAATCGAGGTAGGTGTGAAGAGTCCTGATCTAGTCCAAAATCTCTTCTACATCCAGATTCCCTTCATAGGTCGGGATGTCCATTTTCGTCTTAGAACTCATTCGGGTGATTGCTTTAATAAACCGCTCATTGGCTGCATTTTCGGCCGCAACTCCTCCTTGCTGTTCAGCTTCAGCTTCACCTTCGGAGTCAGTCAGATCTCCAGCATTGGCTCCGCATCTCTGCGCTTCTTCCATATCTTCCATCCTGACACAGAGATTTCATAATTCCCTCTCCATCTCTACATTCTGTCCTTGGCTACTTCTTTCTCTGGACATCTCTCTTTCCCCCTCTGGATTGGGTGATTTTCTACCTCTTCTCGGCGGCATGGTGAAATTTTCTCTTCTCCTTTGCTATAGAAAACAGAGAGATTTTGGAGCTCTGATACCACCTGATGCAGACGGCCACCCGGGCATGCCTGCTACCACCAGGACCTTCTTCTTCACGGCCCTCGAAGATCTCTAATACTCTTTTTATCCCTTCTCGAGACTTTTCCGCACCCACAGGATGCTCTCCTGACGACTTCCCCTTGCTTTATCGGGAAGTTGGACCTCGCTAGATTGTGAGCCCTGTGCTCACAGAATCGGGTCTGACCAATCCCTGAAACCTGGTGTATAATGGCCCACGGCTCCCTGGCTTCTTCTCCGAAGTTACCCTATCGGGAAATCATCCTTTTCGAGGTATCAAATCCCTCACCTTGCGAACCCCCGATTACCGATCTGCGATGGCGCCTTTGCAACCTTTAGGCCCCTCCGACTAGCTCCTTTCTCATATGACCCGTCGTGCATGAGACCACGGCTACTCCCCATCGGAGTTTCAGACTTCGCAAGTTTAGAATGCGAAGAACTCACACCCACAAAATTCCTGAAATGTCGAACCCCGACCTCTCCGGATCCTTCGACACGCGTCCATCGGATCAAACGGCTCTGACCGTGTTGGGAAATCGTGGATCACGACTTCACTTTGCGAGTGTTTCACCACTCCGGAAACCCCGATGCTCCAAATGCCGACTCGTCGGGATATCCTGTTACGCGTCCCTGCTGAGGTCAACGGTCCTGATCTGCTCGGGAAATCGCTAATCGCGATTTTGTTCTATACGAATCCCATGACCACGCAAACCCCGAAATCCCGATGAACCAAATCCCAATGGCTCTTGGGCTCCTCCCTGCACGCTAATACTTAAATCATGCGCGTCTCCTCAGGATCTAACGGCAGATGGGATTTCGCTGTCTCCCTCGGCGAATCCTGACTGTTGATTCTCCTCCTTGAGGATTTCCTGGAATTTACTAAGTGCTTCTGCTGAGACTTATTTCCAAGTCTATGCTTGCAGTTCTTGCTCGAACCCGCCCTCGACACGAGCCTTCTATGCTCCCTTCCAAGGATATCTCGAAGGAACTATCCCTCTTGAACTTATTCACTCTGACTCCTTCAGAGGAATGTGTGCGCACTCCTTGCCCTTGTTGTTCGACGACTTGTCAAGTGTTGAACCCTTCAGACTCTGCGCACTCCCTGCAGCAGCAGCCCTTAACTTCTTTGCTCAGACTAACAACTGAGACTTCTCTTTCCTTCAACCTGCATGCTCCTTGCACGGCTGCAACAACCCCCTGCAACTTCTGTGGAAATGAGAATAAGTGTCAAACTATCGAGATCTCATCAACGCACTCCTTGCGGATGAATTCGACTGCACTCTATGCAGGAATCTCCCAGCTCAGATAGAAAAACAATTGAAACTCATTCTCTCCCCTCTCAGAATTCAGTTTCAAACCTGAAATCACATGCATAGCATATCCAAAGCAAATGCATAACCAGAAAAACAAACATTCATGAACACACAATCAATACACACAGAGAAACAACACCAGTCATGAGTTTGAATCAGAGTTTCGTTCTATTAATTCAACACTGTACATGGGTGTCCTCCACAAAGTTCTCTGTCTGCTCTTCTCTTCAGAATGCTGGATCAATAATCTGAATAATAATATTACAAAGATACAAAGGAGGGTGTCTATATCCGTTTTCCCTCTCGAATTCTAAACTGTCTAATCTGGAAGTAAAATCCTATCTACCTACATTAAATCTACTAAATTCCTTCTATCTAATTCAGACAAGAGCGTAAGGCTCGAGGTCTGATACAACATACAAAAGGTGCTTTCATAAATGTCTCATTTATACATTGGCGCATCCTTTTGAATGAGAATTCAAAAACTTTCGGCTGGCTTGTCTAGCTGTTCATTTCTTTTCATGCTGGCTCGCTTGTCTTGGCAATGCTCCTCGATGAGTTGGTGATGCTCCTGCATCAAGGAGGCGCATAACTACAATAGATTTTGAAGGATTCAAAGTGGAGGTAGCAGGTGGTAGTACTATGCCTTGTAACAGATACATACCATGTATGAAACTCTCCTTGGGAAGGCATGAGTTAGTTCAGGATGTGTATGTGATGGATCTTCCCAATACCAACATCATCCTAGGGGTGCAATGGCTCATCACTCTAGGACCCATCACCACAAATTACAAGACCATGGAAATGTCCTTTGTGGAGGAAGGAGGATGAAAGGTTGTTCTTAGAGGCATGACAGGTAACTCTACCAGAGTGGTCACGGCCAAGAGGATGGAAGCCATCTTCAGAAGGGAAGAAATTGTATACGCAGCGAAATGTAAGGTCTCAACATGGGTGGATGAGAAGGGAAAGGTGCATTACACACCAGAGATAAAAAGAATCCTTGATAAGCACCAGAAAGTGTTTGGGCCGATTCCTCCAGGTGTGCCACCAGACAGGGTGTTTGAGCACATCATTGAGCTAGAAGTAGGGGCTAAGCCTGTTATCACCACACCCTATAGGAATCCCAAGAAGTATAAATATGAGATAGAGAAGGCGATCAAGGAGCTTCTAGACATGGGACACATCAGACCAAGTTCAAGCCCATTTTCTTCGTCAATAGTCTTGGTGAAGAAGAAGGATGGAATGATGAGAATGTGCATTGACTTTCGGGCTTTGAATAAAAAGAAGATAAAAAACAGGTACCCCATACCTAGGATTGATGAGTTGTTGGATGAGCTGCATGGAGCTATATATTTCACAAAAAATGATCTTCGCTCGGGCTACCATCAAATCAAAATGAGGGAGGAGGACATCTCAAAAATAGCCTTTAGGTGTCACTATGGCCATTATGTGTTTTTGGTGATGCCCTTTGGGTTAACCAATGCCCCAGCCACATTTTAGTCTTGCATGAACCATGTGCTCAACAAACAGCTGAGGACACACTTGTTGGTATTCTTTGATGACTTTCTCATTTACAGCAAGACTTGGGAGGAACACCTTCGACATGTGGACCAAATCCTTTCAATCATGGAAGAACAATCACTATACGCCAAGGAATCCAAGTGTGAGTTTGGAATGACAAAAGTTATTTACTTGGGACACATCATAGGGGCAAAAGGGGTACAGGTACACTAGGAGAAAATAACAGCCATTAGGGAATGGCCTACTCCGAAAACACTCACAAAACTGAGGGGATTCCTGGGCCTATGCACATACTATAGGAAATTTGTCAAAGGGTTTTCTCAACTATGCACACCCTTGACTGACCTGACCAAAAAGGGGTCCTTCAAATGGAATGATGAGGCCCAAGTCAC
>ML809997.1:19989-42401 GCA_009831015.1 Picea engelmannii | reverse complement strand
ACCTAACTCAACAGAGAATTAGAAGGAAAAGTATAAGTAAGAGGCTAGGGTGCACCTATTACTCATTCTGGTTTTGGATTAGCATTTTCTATTGCTCTTGAGCATTCAGTTTGGGGGTTTGCTGTACAAACCCTTGGGAGCAAATCAGTGGTGAAATATCCACTCACCTTGTTCCACAACTTGGTCTCGGGGATGAAAGACTCCTCCACACCATTATAGTCTCAGGGCCAGTTTATCGAGGGAGGTTCGATCCAGCTTATCTTGAGGGCCTAGGGCCATTCCGACAGTTGGGTTTTGTTTGTAGGGGCAGGACCATCAGTTTGAGGGATTTTCTGGAGGGTTATCATCATTCTATATTTGTCTGCAGATTGGGATGTCGTGGAGCCATAGGGACATCCTGTGATTCAATAAAACTCAGATCTAGGGAGATCTGCTTGAGATCTGAGCCCGAAACTTATCCCACGGGATTCTCATAGCCTAATCTATATTCTTGGAGAGTTTCAGAGCATTTGGAGGCCTCCATCATTAGAGCCAAACCAGCTAGGGTTTCAGTCATCCAGTGGGGCACACCATTCAATGAAGAATTCAGATCTACAGAGATTGAGAGGGATCTTGGAGATTCAGTCATCTGGGTTGTTCTTACCATCACCCGATCTATCAGTTGGCATATTTATTAGGGTGATTGGTCACTTTTGGCAGCAGGGACGAATTATCTAGGGTTTCAGTCATTCAGTGAGGCGCACCATTCAGTGGGGAATTTCAGATCTACAAAGATTAAGAAGGATCTTGGAAATTCGGTCACCTGGGTTGTTCTTACCATCACCTGATCTATCAGTTGGCATATTTATTAGGGTGATTGGACACTTTTGGTAGCAGGGCCAAGTTATTTAGGGTTTTAGCCTTCTATTGGAGCGTGGCATTCTTCAGCTGGAGAGTTTGGCATTCAGATCTGCTTGTATTGATCTTCATTTCTTATTCAGCCTTTGGAGGCATCTTTTGTATTAGCGGGAGCATTTTGTAGCAGCTCATATCTATTTCTTGCACAACCATCTGAGGTTTATGCCAGATCGATCATCTATTGTATTGATCTTACATTGCTCATAATAAAAAGGTCAGATCTTTGCTTGTGCTTCTACATATTGAATATATTGTGATCTCCATGTGTTGATGAATCTTGTATGCACTTAATAACTCAATAAATTAGTATTATTTAGTGATTCCAAGAAAGAATTTGGTTTGGGATCATTACAAGGTGCCATTGATAGCTTCCAGGTCGATCAAATTGAGTTTATCTATGAGGTTGTTGAAGTCATGAGTGTCTTGATCTAGGTGTCATGAGCCCCCTTTTTTCTCTTCCAGATTTCGAATGAGGTTGTAATCTCCCCCTATGGTCCAACGATTGTGTCTAGTCAGGTTGGAGAGATATTCCAGGCTCCTGAGGAAGGCATGTTTGTCCCTTGGGTTGGTTGGGCTGTATACATTGGTTAGATGGCCAGGTTTATTGGATCCTATAAGCCTATAGTCTGTTGTGATAGACCATTTAGTGGTAATAAAATTCTCTAGCAACACTGTGGTTGGGGTCCATATAACAGCCACTCCTCCAGCTATGCCTGTAGCGGCTGTTGATATTGCTTCCCCTTGCTTCCAACAATAGGGGAGAAGCTTATCAATGTCTTCGGTTGAGCATTTGATTTCCTGAAGTAGTAATATATCTGGTTTCTCTGCAAAGATCATATCCTGTAGCAATTTTTGCTTGCTACGTCCATTGAGGCCCCTAATATTCCAAGAGATAATCTTCATGATGAGGGGGGGGTAGGGAGGGGAGGAAAACTATCTGAGATGAGGTGGATTTGCCCTGAGTTGACCATAAAATGTCCTATTTCCTGTATGAGTTTGTTTGTAGACTTCCGGCCTCTTTTCTTGTCATCTTTTTGGGTTTTTCTCTGGTTCTTTGATTGACTGCTCTATA
Source organism: Picea engelmannii (assembly GCA_009831015.1). Lineage (NCBI taxonomy): Eukaryota > Viridiplantae > Streptophyta > Pinopsida > Pinales > Pinaceae > Picea > Picea engelmannii. Next base: position 40,432 of record ML809997.1, on the reverse strand, counting down.
TCCCCAAGCCCTTACTGGATCACGCTAAGGAACCATCGGAAGAGTTGAGAAAAACATTATGTACTTTCCTTAATTGGTCCCGGGGTATAGTGTACAGTTTTTGCTGCCTGTAGGCATGTTCGAGGTGTTCCAGGTCCACCCCGGCCAGATCTTGCTCTTCGATTTCCATATCGGCGTCCCCATCCTCGATTTCCAAGAGATCTTGCGGATCCCCTGCTGTGGTTTGTGGGGGGTGATCGACTTCCTTTCCCTTTGATGGTCGATCTTCCTCCTGTCCCTTAGAATGGGAGGGGTTATCCATAGGAAGCTCACTGGGAGTTATCTTGGTTGAAGGGTCCTCTAGTTGTTCTTGTAAAATTGCAAATTTGTTACTAGTAGAGGGATCTTTACTTACTTGATTTTGCTGCCTTCACCTTGCTTGTCTTCTTTTCCCTGCTGGTTGAACTAAACCGTCCTTGTCTTTTCTGTCTTTTGGGTTCCCTTCTTTGTGAGCCGCATTGAGGGGGCATTCTTTGAACATATGTCCATGTTCATGGAATTTCCAGCACCAAAAAGGAATGTGTTCGTAGTCGATGGTTTGGATCCAGTCTTCGTCTTTGCACTTGAGGATGATGGTTCCCGACAGTGGTTTTTCTATATTCAAGTATACACAAATGCACGCCTAAGAGGTGTATCGCCTCTGTTTGGTAGCTTCTGAAGACTTTACATAAATTCCAATGGTATTGCCTATACCGGCCAAGACCTCTTCCAGCCAAAACTCTTGGGGGAGAGAGTACAGTCGGATCCACACTGGAGCGTGGGCAAAATCTTCTTTTTCAGGGCTGAACTTCTTGGTCCAGAATCTTAAAAAGAGTCCAGCTGAGTTAAAAAAGTACGGTCCCCCATCAAATATGCGAGTGCGTTCCTCAAGATTGTGCAATATGATTGTGAAAAAGCCCTTTGAGCCCAGCTGTAATTCATAGTGCCCTTTTGGTTTCCACCAGTACTGTATCCATTTGATTAGATCCCTTTCTGACGGCCATAGCCCTAGGAATTTCCCGACGAGGGAATGGTCTCGCATATACTGCTTTTGTTCTTCTATCCTCGGAGAGTTGACCGTGTACTTCGGGGCCTTCGGTGCTTGAGGAATGCATTTTCCAGGGAGCCAAGGTATCGGTGCTGTAGCAGGGGCAACTGTGTTTTTTGGGTCGATGTCCATCTCTCGGTCTTTGAAGGTTCCTTCCATGATAAGTGTGGCTCGCAGGTCCAGCGGTGGCTCAAAGGGTGGACGCTTAAATCCCTCGCCGGTGCTTCCATTCGCAGTAGCTTGACTGTAGGAGGCGCCATTCCGCCCCCCTTCCTTCTGAATCATGGCCCCAGCGGGGCTGGGAGTGTAGCAGTTCAGCTAGAATCCGAAACACTAATCCGGATAGCAGAGCTCGCGCAACAACATTTTTTCTTCTTCCCCCTTCCCATGTTTTGTGATATTAAAGAATATTCTTAATTCTTATTTTATTTTTAAAATGTTATCTTTTGAATTTTTTTCAAAACATTTTTTCAATTTAAAAAAGTGTTAATTTTACTAGATATATTTTTTTGACATTTTTTATATACCTTTTTATTTATATCTCTAATGTATTGGTTCCAATATATTATCTACTTTCCACCTAATAATCCTCCTCATGTTTCTTAATTTGTCCTTTTATCAAAGACTATTAAAATACCACATACATTAAAATACCTATCTCACTTCCTTATTACCAAGTGATATATTATTGAAATTTCTAATAATTTTAGAATTCTCAATATGAATGAATGTGGTGGGCTATTTCCTTAAATCTATTTCAAAATTGATGTATGAAACATACATAATATTGAGATTAATTAGGCATATTTGTATCATTCAATTCTAATAGAAAATAAAAATGAGGTAACCCATCTACTAGAAATATAAAACATAAAGTATTCACTCCTAAATTAGACCTTCATTCCTATCCAACACTATTTTTCAAAGCAATTCATGCATTCACATAGTTCTTCCATGGGTTGTTGGTACCCACGAAGTGAACATCATTTGGTCATTCCATGATAAGGGTAAATGGAAGGCTAGTTCTTGTCGAAAGTCCTCCCATGGCCATGTCCCCTCTTGTTGGTGTAGATGATAATTGAACAAGAAGGTGATAAATAGAAAGGAATTTCCAAAATATTATGAGTACCAAATGAGGGTTATTGGAAATTTATCATGTCCCATAGCACTAGATGGTTTTCAGTTAGAATTTTATGTGGATTTCTAAGATTCCTTCTCCTACCCAATTTCTACCATGAACTTTCACTCTCCTTCTCCTTTCTCCCATGTTCATTATGATTGTGTTCTTACACGTTTCTTTTTCTCTTTTTTTGGCCTAATTTTCAATAACCTTTGTTATTACTTTTATTTACTTGTAATTACATTTCAAGTTTCTCATGCTCCTTTTCTTTCAGAATAATTTGATATGACTTAGTTTCCTCTACATGTTATTTCTTCCTTTGTTTTATCTAATTCTTTTATTTCTTTCATTCATATAACTTATTGAGAATTTAAAGGCACTAGACTCAAGTAACTATTTATGAGTGATGATTGACTCAAATTGGACCTTGATCTTCAATCTTTGAACCCTATTATATCCTTTCCATTAGTAGAATAAGAAATTGGAAGGAAGTGCATGTCCTTGAATCCTTATTACTTTATTATTGTTTGGTTGAATACAGGTCATCATTGAATTTTATTCCTCTCCAAGGTACTCATTTTCCCCTAAATTAGCAGCATCTTATTCCACATTCCACTCTCTATAATATATGTATTAATGTGTTAGCTCATTGGGGTCAAGTATACGTGAAGGATATGGCATGGAGAGAATCACATCTTCAATGATGTGATGAAGGTCTATCCCAAATTTTAGAACACCACCCTTTACTTAGCTAGGTTGGATAAATTGCATAGGCATTGTGAGATGATGCATATTATGGAAACATTATTTCGTCTCATTAACTTATGAATTTGATTGATGTTCTATAATATGAATTGAAATTTGTTGCACTTGATTTACACTTACTAGTCTAAGTGTGTTCTCCACAATAATTTTACCTTCTTAAAAAAAACTTGGAAGGTATCATCGATTGCATGTCCTAGGAAAGAACATTAGGATTGAGGGGTCAAATCCAAGTTCTTTAATAACTTGAATTTATGTTTTTCATTAATGTAAGTTAATTTTGCAATGCCTTTTCTCGAGCTTAATGAATTCAACACTTTTTATTTGAAGTACCTGATTTCTTGCCATTCTTATTAATTGCACAGTTTTTGAATACCTCACAAATAGTGAAAAAAACACTTATATCAAGTGATTGAGGAATGTAGCTTGGATGAGTAGGAAAAAAAAAATACCAAAAACCATACCCTATTGGATGGTACCTAAGGACATTCCACGACTTTGATGTCCATCAAAATGATAAGGTGATGATTTGTAGAAGAAACCACTTGGTACAAATATTGCATAGTGATTTAAAGTCAATTTAAGAGAAACTATTTTGGTCATATAGGGATGTGCTTGAGATTATATACATGTCCTTCATTCATTTCATATAACGATATAATTTGGTGTGCCCACGAGGCCCCATACGTGGCACACATTGTAAGTCGGGGGGAGTTGAACTCGAAACCTCATGGAACTTCATTTTCACGGCACTTGCCAATTGAGTTGCCCCCCCAGGGGGAACAATATAATTTTTAATCTATTTGAACTACTAGAATTAAAATGATAAAATATTATAATATTCACTTTTCTCTTCATAGCACACTTTTACTTCCTCTTTTACAAAATCATCATTCCACATGATTTCCATATTTGGAAACCTCTTTCTTCACAATTCTCGATTCTATGAGTCCCATAAGGATTAGCCTGACATACATTAGAAAAGTTCTTAGTAAAATTATGAAACTATTCAAGGTGATCTAGGGTTTATTGCTTACTTTTTATCCCAATCATTATCTATTATGAGTCTCAAATATAGATGTACTTTTAAAATATAGTCCACCATGAATTGCATGACAAGCCAATCTTGACTGGATTAGCCCTAGTTTGACATATGAAGGCCACATTAGTTGAATGATTTCAAGGTCATGGCCTAGGTCTACCATGTATGTGTACCAAGTCACTATTTAAATTCATTCTCATATGTTTCTATGGTGGGTTTCCTCCTCCTTCTCCTTGTAGAGAATACATGCATTGAGAATGGGTGCTAGAAGTAATGTTCTACTTCTTAGAATTATTTTTAGTTGACTAATCACCACCTCCAATCTGCATGATTTCTCCTTCCATGTCTTCTTTCGACAATATTTATTGAGGAATATCTTCTTTGTACCATGATCTAGGCACCATTAGCATGAATAACAATTGGAACATTTTCATGTGGAAAATTTGCAAAAAGTTGTGAGTCATATTTTGTATTCACAGAATTCACTCATATTTGGTGAGTAGGTAGAGGATTTAACCTCCTAAGTGGTTATATTCTCTTACCATAATTCATATTTATTAAGGATGCGAGAATAGTTGAGATAGGCATATCTTATTGGAGAGCGCAAAAATGGTTGCATCTAATATTAATATGTAATTTAATGAAATATTATATACACTTATGTAAAAAATATTGTGAACTTAAATAAAACGAACTATAAAGTGAAATAAAATGAGCAGTGAATGTAAACTAGGCAATGCACCAAGTAGTCATTTTATAGACAATGTAATGAATTTAGATATTCACTTGCTCATCATTTCATCGATTATGTTTGATAAAATGAAATCCTCTACATTTTTTAAACAGATTATTGTGGATTGAGTCATCTTGTTATCTAGAACATTTACCAAATTCAAATTATGTATTGGATTTGAGTTTTATATGAAACAATGTGTTCCATTGCGAAGTTCAAGTGTTTGAATATTTTTCAAAATTTCATTTAATATTTTTCTTGTTGAGAGTGAATTACAAGATTATGGAGGAAGCATGCCCATATTAATTCATTCAATGCATCAGCAATTACAAATGTTGGGTTTACAAATTGGAAATGTGTAAATTACTATTTATATATGAAGGATATGTTTATTTCTTCTTTGGGATATATTATTGACAAGAGATGAACCTTTTAGGTTTACATTTGGATGAACACTTGGATAGTGTTTTATAGTTACAACTTATGGATCCTTTTTAGGGATTACTTCTTGAGCTTATTTATCCATGCATTGGCTTGATTTGAACATGCACAATTTAGTTTGGTATATAACAATATTTGTAAACCTGATTATGTATATAAAAACATATGTAAATATGATGCATAATTTATATAGAAGAATATGTAAATGAGAAATGTGGTTTGACATTTTAATTTGGACACTTTATTTCAAAGAATATGACCATTTTTTTTATTTATAAAAACTGGATATATTTAGCATTTTTTTTTTTTTTATAAAAACTTGATATATTTGACACACATGTGTATCTTAAATTTTCATTTTATTTGTCCCTAGTATGAAAGACATGTTGATGTATTATAATTAACTACTTTAAGTAATAAATGAGTGAGACTTTAGCCCTACCCTGTGAATTTATACTCAAATATCCATCCAATTTCTACCCTTCTTTCCTTAATCTGTTGTAGATTGTATATATAATTAATTGCTTAATTCTTTTAAGTAATAACAAAAATTATATATCTATATATATATATATATAATCTGAAATAAAAATAGTTTATAATAAAATTATGTTGCATGTAATTAAATATAGAAAAATGATATTAAGATTTATCTATTCAATTATTCAAACACAAGGAAAAAAAATGATAATTCAATTATAATAATGCCATCGCAAACTTTGAATATAAATTTAATATTAATATTTAGAAACTTTAGTATTAAGATTTGTTTATTTAATAATTCAAATATAAAGAAATGATGAACCAATTATAATAATAATAACATTGTAAACTATTAATATAGATAAAGAAATGATGAACCAATTATAATAATAACAACATTGTAAATTATTAATATAGATTTGATAAAAAAATGATGAATCAATTATAATAATAACAACATTGTAAACTATTATTAAACATTGTAAACTATTAATATAGATTTACTATTATATTTAGAAATTTGATATTTAGAATTTTTTTTTTTTTTTTTTTTTTAAATGTTTGGTGCGGCACACATTGTAAGTCGGGGGAGTTAAACTCGAAACCTCATGGAACCTCATTTTCACGACACTTGTCAATTGAGCTGCCCCCGAGGACGATATTTAGAAACTTTAGTATTAAGATAAATATATTTTAATTTAATTATTTAATATAATTTTTTTCCTTATTTTATTATTGAAAAATATATTTTATTTATTAATTTCAAAACATCTTTCACTATTTAAATTATTATTTTTTTTTTTTCTTTTATTTTATTACTTAAAACAATATTTTTATTTATTAATCTTAGTTGATGATGATGACGATGATGATTAACATCCACTAAGACTTAATTGGTCTATCGAACCTTAAGAGGGTAAGTGATTATTTGTGATTCTTTAGAATTTGGTTTATGTGCTCGAAAAAACATTAAGAGAAGCTTTCCAAGATCACCATACTTTTGTTGAGTTAAGAAGTTAGGAAGGTTGGTAATGAGATCAATATTTTGAAAATGAGATCTAATATGGGTATAGGCTGGACAATCTAAGAGAAAGTGCTCTTCATCTTCAACCTTCTTAGTGTCACAAAGGTGACACACTCTTTCATCCCATAGATTTTTAGGAATTGACCAACACCCACTTTCACTATGGAGCTCGTGAGAATTTGTTCTTATATATGTATGACATTTTTGATACATTTCAAACTATTTACTTCATTTTTTTTAAAATTAAAATAAACATTTTATTTAATAAATATTTTTTAAAGCCTGCAAGGGTGTAGAGTGATTGACAAGTGCCGTGTAAATGGAAGGAAATATGTAAAAAAGAGGTTTCAAGGTCGATTCTCACCCGGATTTACTTCGAAAGTGTGCTTGTGAGATTCTCCTAGTTACAAAAATAAATTAATTTGATAAGTTAATTTGAAAATTAAAATAAACATTTTATTTAATAAATATTTTTTAAAATTTAATTTGATAAGTTAGTTAGAATGTTAAGGTGTTGGGAATTATAAAAAAAGGTTATAAAATTAAATTTCTAAACTAATTATTATTAAATCTCACTAAAAATAATATATTTCAGAAAAAAATAACTTTTTAAAGCTGAAAATAAAATACCTTATTTAAAAAATGGGAAATTAATAAAAAATTAATTATACTTGGGTTCTTTTTAGGAATATGCTTGTAACCATCATAAAAATACTTTTTTAAAGATGAAAATAAAATACCTTATTTAAAAAATAGGAAATTAAGTAAAAAATTAATTATACTTTAGTTCTTTTTAGGAATATGCTTGTAACCATTTAAAAAGTGAAGCACTCAAATAAACAATGTAAATTTTTTCCGACATCTCAGACATGTTTGTAAAATTTTTATTACATCTCAGACATCTAAAACTATTTAGTTCAACTTTTTTTAAAGCTCTATGATGTTCTTTGGACGAATATGCTATTAACCATTTAAAAAGCGAGGTACTCCAATAAACATGCTCATAACCATCCAAAAAACTGGTGTGAATGGCAAGTTTGGATTACCATGGTTTTATAAATGTCGTAAGCATCAAAAAATGCGGTTGTATTGGTGGCACGTTTTGATTACAATTTTATAAAGAGGAGGATAGCTGTACCACTGAATATGCGAGGAATTGTGTAATGGGTATGAGCAGCTGCGACAGTGCTGTATTTACATACCCACATAAAAACCAGGCTACCAAGACGGCTTCCATCTTCAAGCATTTTATAATTGTCATACATAATATGATGGGATGGAATTTTGATTTAATTTAGAAGATGGCTCAAAAATACATTTTTGGGTGTAAGTTTTGGTATTTTTAATTGAAATTTAATAACCACTGTTACAGTCTCACTTCTCACTTTATCAATGTGATTTTTGTTGAAAATGTGTAAATTAATTATATGCAGTTAGTGAAAATTAGATTGTGCATACATGCACTCTTCAGTCAACAGGTTATGTAACTGATGCATCTAATGAGTTTGTTTAACTTTATCACAGATATTATATAACTAGTATAATCGTAGAGGTGTGGAGAAGCAATGCAGTCTATTGTAATTTTCCGTTGAATAATAAGAATACCAATTATTATTATTATTATATCGTGATTTTTTCCAATACCAGATTTCTAAATAAATCACTGTATTAATTTTAAAATTGTTGTTATGTCTTGTGATTCTCARTTTTAAAATTGTTGTTGTGTCTTGTRATTCTCAGTTTTTCTGCTTGTCAATTAATTTTTCTCTGTTTATACTTTAGCTGCCTAACAACTAGTATCAGAGTGCAGAGTTGAAAAATATGAGAATGAAGGAGAAAATAGCCAATATCAGAGCCGAGAAGATCTGTATGACCTAAGGTAGAGACAAACCTGTTGGAAGAATTCGATCCGCGTGCTGGAAGAGCGTCCTGAGGACAAAGCAGGGGCGATATTTTTTCACCGATCGCTGTGACAGGACCGTTACCTCAAGATCCTCGCTCCCCACGTTGGAAGCACGATAAAGGCAATAAGCCTGTTGTCATCGCTGTCTGCAACTTTTGGGAGGGTGCGATACCTGTGAAAGTCGAGGTGGAGTGATCAAGGGAAAGTCGTCGACTGATCTCGTTGTAAAATCGTTGAAGGTCATTTACTATTGAAGTTCATATGCATAGAGAGGACGAGGTATATGCATTGACTTATGAGATATGGCAGCCATTTGTTTGTTATGTTATGCACAAGAGGTTTGAAAGTTCAACAAGGTATGGAAGAAATTTTTTTTGGAGTGCCATTAAAAAGGGATATTTTTGGTGAATGATGTTTTAATAAAAGGTGAGGTTGACCCTTTCTGTTTTGGTAAAAAGGTTTGGAGGTATTAAATATTTGTTAATTTTTTTTTTTAAACTTAAAAAAATATATTGGGTTTAATTTTGAAATACTATTATCCCATCATATCAATAAGATTTGGTTTTATGAGTGGTGTTTTGGACGTTTTTTTGTGTTAATGGAGAAAGTGGAGAGTTTTAAGTTTGAGGAGAAATTCAGTGCCATGAATAACTTTGAGATATGGAAGTTCAAGATGCGGGATTTGCTTGTGCAACAAGGATTGCAAAAGGCATTGGCGGGAAAAATAAAGAAATTGACAAGCATCTGAGAAGATCTTGATGCAAGAGCCCTCAGTACCATTCATTTGTGTTTGGCAGATGAAGTGTTGTTTAACATCGCTAGAGAGGAGACAACAATAGGTTTATGGAATAGACTAGAGAGTCTGTATATGAAAAAGTCCTTGATGAACATAATCTTCTTGAATAGAGAGTTGTACAATTTCCAGATGAAAGAATGTACACAAATTGTTGATCATTTGAATGTTTTCAATACACTGATTTGTCAATTATCTAGTATGGAAGTAAAGTACGAAGATGAGGACAAGGTAGTTACACTATTGTGTACATTTCTTGAGTCTTGAGATCATGTGGTCGCATCTATGTGGTTTAGATCAACCCATGCCATTGATTATGAAACTATTGTGGGAGCTCTGTTGGTTGAGTAAATGAGGAGAAGGTCCAGTAAAGAAACCTCAACATCATAAGAAATGGTGTTCATATGTTGTTCTACAAAAAGAGGGAAAACTTAGAGAGGTACATCAAGGTCTAAGTCAAAAGGCAAGAAGAGTAAGAAGAAATGTTGGTTATGTGGTGAATCAGAGCATTTGAAGAAGGATTGCTGGAAAATGAAGAATGCATCGAAAGAAGACTACACAAAGGAAGCAAAGGAAGCTAATTTAGTTGAAACAAGTTCAGGTATGGTTGATGAGGTATTATCTACTTGTGATGTTTTACATCAACATCAACATTGGTTGTTAGATTTTGGTGCGTCCAATGACATGTTTGATCCAGGTGGATATTGTGGCCACCCACCTTTCCCAACTGACTCAAAACAGTTTTCTGACAATTTTGGTAATTTACTATTTTTAGCAGTTTTTCAGGTCGTGAACTTCCGAAGTCATTTTGAGGCTCTAAATGAAATGTTTTTGGAAAAACGAGGAGAAACATGGGAGTCCCTTTGATGTTGCTCACACCAAATTTGTAGTCCTCGGATAGATATTTCTAACAGTGTATCGAGCGCTCTAAATAGAGATCGTATGCAAAATTTATGCCCCCAGGAAGTTGACATATCAACTAGCTCCATCGGGGCCCGCAAACCTTTTGAATTTTCATCTTCCGGGGTTAGGGTTTTGGATTTTCCTTATGTTAAAAAGCCCCTTAGAGCCTCATTGTAATAATCATATTCTTGCGAATGCAAGTAGCCATCACATCTCTTCTCACAGATAAACTATCACCATTCTAACGAGTCTTTCACTCTGTATTTTTAAAGTCTTTATACATTTATTTCATTAATATAAATTGTGTATTACTGTATCTATGTGTTTATGGTTTCATCTGTGATATACTTCTGTCATATTATTGGATATCTACGATATCTCTGTACATTTCTTTATTATATCTCCGCTCTCATTTCGTGTTGAAAATAATCCAGATCGGTGGTATGAGAGTAGGCTTCTCTTGATCCTTTTTCAGTGCATGTCCCCGACAAGGTCCGAGTATAGAAAGTTGGGTCTTGAACTTGTCTCTCCTGAGGAAAATATCTCTCACACACCCAAGAAACCCCCATTGGTGGAAGAAAATAAAAATGACAGAGAAGACGATTCTATCAATCTATTGCTTGAGCAAGCTGTCACGCGACAAAGGGAAGAAATGATGGAGAATTTTTCCCACATCCTTCAACACCTATCGATAGCATCAGGCGCATCTTCATCAAGTGTCCACTTTGGAGGCACCTCACCTTTTAAGGTACAAGTTAATTTTTATATTAGTGTATTTAGTGTATTTGAAGGACAAATAGATGCAGAAGCCCTAGACAAATGGTTAAATATGCTAGAAGGTTATTTATTTGTTCACAATTTTTCTAACAGAGAAAAAATCACCTTCGCGCTCCTTAAGGTTCTCCCCCATGTCAAACATTGGTGGGAAACTTATTGGAAGAAAAGTTCCACAGAGGAGTCTGGAATATATGGGGCCGAGCCCACTTGGGATTTTTTTGTGGATGTGGTAAAGGAGCAATATTACCCTGTTGGAAACTATGAGGGCCACTACATGAGATGGACCACACTATGGCAAGGGAGGGGCCAAGCAGTGCGAGAGTTCACCAATACCTTCCATATCTTGCAGACCAAGCTAGGTATCAAAGAATCTAAGCGACATTTGGTTCTGAAATACCACGGGGCTCTACACAGATCCATCCAAACTGAAATAGATTTTCTCGATATCTCATCACTCGGTGCTATGTATCGATATGATGATAAAATTGAGCATTAATTTAGGCACCAGAAGAAGCTGGGGTTCAGATCTACAAATCCACAACAAACAAAGTATCAGAAAGATGACCCTAACAAACAACTTCTAGAAAACCAGTATAAGCCACAAGAAAAGAAGGGTCACGGGAAGACGAAGAACGACATCGGAAAATGGTGTGATTTCCACAAAATCCCCTAGCACAACATCGATGAATGTCGCTCAAAACAATCATTGGTGGCCAAGATCAAAGATAAGGAGACAAACCCTGATTCATAATTTGATTCTGAAAATACTGGTAAAAGACACATCATCGATGCAGACCCCACTGCTATTGTCGCAACCACAAAAATTCAACTAGAAGAACCAATAGATCCTGAAGAGGGGGACCTCCTTTTTTAATCATAGATGTGGGTGAAGGGGATGTCGCTGCATTTTATTGTTGATAACGAAACTGAGAAGAACCTCATCTTAGAAGAGGTCGTCAAACAATTAAGATTGTCGACAACACCACACCCGCAACTATATAACATCGGGTGGCTTCACCAGGGATGAGATCTTCATGTCATCCATCAGTGTCGATTGTCATACGACATCCAACCCTTCAAGGATGAGGTATTATATGATGTTTCCCCATTGGGTTTCTGTGATGTTCTCTTGGACCCACCATATATCTGGAAGCATCATGCTATCAATGAGTCTCGACCCCGTAGTGTCATTGTTACTCTAGGGGGTCATCTCTAAATGATACCAGAGGTAGTCCCAACTATTGTCTCACCTAAAAAGTGTTGGAAGGTAGTACCTCATACTACAAAATTCATCTTCTTCACAATTTTTTCAAAAGGTGAATAAGAGGATACTACAACCACTACAGCCTCGACCCAAACACCTTATATCCAACAACTGCAGGTCAACAATATTGTAGCAAAGCACAAAAATTCCTTCTACACATAGTCATCTCAGGTAGCCTGACTAGTTGAACAGATTCAACCCTACCAACAACAAGTTTTTGACAACTTTCCACAAACCGAGTAGTGCGACGTCTCCAATAAGGCAAGTAGCTCACCAAGATTCAGATTTGACAAATGTTTCCCTCTCTCCCCTGGGAACTCAACGTAATGGAAACCATTGCTTCCTAAGGAGGGAGGATTGATCCAGGTGGATATCGGTGGCCACCCACCTTTCCCAATTGACTCAAAACAATTTTCTAGCAATTTTGGTAATTTACTATTTTTAGCAGTTTTTCGGGTCCTAAACTTCCGAAGCTGTTTTGAGGCCCTAAATGATGTTTTTTGGGAAAACGGGTAGAAACATGGAAATTAATTTAGTGTTTCTCACATCATAGTTGTATTCTTCGGATAGATCTTTCTAACGGTGTATAGAGCGACCCAAACGAAGATTGTATGCAAATGTTACACCCCCGGGAAGTTGACGTATCAACTACCCCCTTCGGGGCCTGCATACCTTTTGTTTTTTCATCTTTCAGGGTTAGGGTTTTGGATTTTACTTTTGTTAAAAAGGCCCTTAGAGCTTCATTGTAATAATCATCTTCTTGCGAATGCGAGTAGCCATCACATCTCTTCTAAGAGATAAGCTTCCACCATTATAGTGAGTCTTTCACTCTGTATTTTTATAGTCTCTGTACATTTATTTCAATAATAGAAATCATGTATTACTGTATCTCTGTGTTTATGGTTGCATCTCTTATATACTTCTGTTATATTATTGGATATTTGCGATATCTTTGTGAATTTATTTATTATATCTCCACTCTTATTTCATGCCGAAAATAATCTGGATCAATATCGCTTCATAGAAATTGGTTCTCAACTTACCAATCTATTGATGATGGTGTTGTTTTTATGGGAAATGAATTTTCTTGTAAACTTGTTGGGGTTGGTAGCATCCGAATTAAAATGCATGATGGTTCAGTAAGAACATTAACATATGTAAGGAATGTACCTGAACTTAGAAATAACTTGATATCTTTGGGATTTCTAGATTTTTTGGTTACAGGTGTACAACTCAAGGTGGAGTACTAAAGGTGTCCAAAGGAATCTCAATAGTCATGAAGGAAAAGAGGATCGAGAACCTTTATCAATTTGAAGGAAGAACTGAAATAAATCAAGTAGTGGTAGAATCTAAATGTGAATGTGACTCTATTCGTTCATGGCATCAATGTTTGGGTCACATGAGAGAGAAAGGGCTTAAGGTACTTATTGATCATAATTCACTTCTAATTTTAAAGTTTTTGAATTTGAATTTCTACAAGTATTGTGTTTTTGGAAAAAATGTAGAGAAAATTTTAAAATAGGAAAACATATAAGCAAAAGCATCCTATATTACATTCATTCATATGTTTGGGGACCATCCGCTATGGTTTCCTTTGAAGGATCTTCATATTTTGTGACATTTATAGATGATTAGTCTAGAAAGGTTTGGGTCTAATTACATAAAATAAAAGTTGATGTATTTAATACTTTTAAGAAATTCAGAGCTTTGGTTGAAAGGATCACTGACAGGTCAATCAAGTTTATAAGAACAAATAATGGAGGTGATTTCAAATCTGTGGAATTTGAAAATTATTGCAAGGAAGCTCGGATCGAAAGACATATGACCATGTTTAATACTCCTCAACAAAATGGTGTTACTGGATGCATGAATAGGACTCTTCTAGAGATAACAAGGAGCATGCTCAATAATTCCAAGTTGCATCAAGAATTGTTGGCAGAAGCAGTTCTTACAACATGCTATCTAATAAATCAGTCACCATCAACTATACTAAATTGTAACATTTCAGAAGAGGTATGGAGAAGTCATTCATCTGATTATTCAAATCTGAGAATATTTGGTTATTATGCTTATGCTCTTATTTCTAAAGATCAATGTTCTAAGTTCGATCCTAGATCAAAGAGATATTTCTTTGTTGGTTATGGTTATGGAGCTAAGGGGTACATATTGTGGGATCCTATTCCCCACAAATTCATCATAAGTAGAGATGTAGTATTTGATGAATCCTCACTATTAAAATCAGAACTGGTAAATGTTGAAGTGAGACGAGAACATGTACCACAAGTTCAACAAATTAATTTGGAGACTCAGCCATTTTTAGAAAGGGAGAAGCATGAAGAAGTTGGAAAAGGAGAAGATGAAGATGCAAAAAATATCCAACAAATGGAGGATAACCCTCAACCATCTCTAATGAGATCTACATGGGTCAGGAATCCTCCTACAAGGCATGATGATTATGTTTCATTTGTCGCTTTGGTTTCTATTGATGGAGAACCTAGTTTTTATAAGGAAGCAACTAAGGCATTTGAAAGTGCTAAATGTAAAGAAGCTATGAGAGAAGAAATGGATGTCTTAGAGATGAATAAAACATGGGACCTGGTAGAACTTCCAAATGACAAGAAGTTTGTCGGTTGCAAGTGGGTATATAAACTGAAAAATGGTGTTGTTGATAAAGTTGAAAGATATAAAGAAAGACTGATAGCAAAAGGGTATTCTAAAAAATAAGGTATTTATTTTCATGAAATATTTTCACCAGTTGTGAAGCTTGTTTCAATTTGTGTTGTGTTAGCACTAGTCTCTTTTCTTGATCTTGAGTTAGAGAAATTATATGTTAAAACAACATTTCTACAAGGAGATTTGGATGATGATATATAAATGGAACAACCATAAGGGTCTGTTCAAGATCACAATAAGAGGTTTGTTTGCAAACTCAAGAATTCATTGTATGGGATGAGGCAGGCTCATAGGAAATGGTACAAGAAGTTTGATTCCTCCATGGTGAGCCTAAATTTTACAAGAAGCGAATATGATCACTTTGTTTCCTTTAAAAAGTTAGAAAATGACATATTCATTATTTTGTTGTTATATGTTGATGATATGCTTGTGGAAAGAAAAACATGGTCGAAATCAACAAGTTAAAGACTCATCTAGATAGGGTGCTTGATATGAAGGATCTAGGAGAAACAAAACAAATCTTGGGCATCGAGATACACATAGACAAAAAAAATGGCAAGTTGTGGTTATCATAACAGAAGTATGTCGAGAAAAAACTTATGAGATTCAATATGAATAATGTGAAACCCATACATATCCCTTTGGCTTCCCATTTCAAGATTTCTTTAGTTTTATTTCCTATTAATGATGAATAAAGTGATCATATGTCTTGTGTACCATATGCAAATGCAGTAGGAAGTTTGAACTATGCTATGGTGATTACTAGACTAGATATTTCACATATAGTTGGTGTTGTGAGTAGATACATGGAAAATAGAGGTAAAGAGCATTGAGTAAAATTGAAATGGGTGATTTGGTATATCATAGGAATACATAATTATTCTATCACCTATGATGGCTCCAATGATTCAGTTTGTGATTATGTAGATTCAGATTTTGCAGGTGACTTGGAAAAAAAGAGATCCACTTCAGGATATGTCTTTACTCTTGTAGGAGGACCTGTTAGTTGAATGTCAAAGCTTCAAAATGTAGTCTCTTTATCCACTACCGAGGCAGAATATATGGAGGCTTCACATGCATGTAAGGAGACAATTTGGCTAAAAGGTTTGTTGGGTGAGTTTGGAAGGATGCAGGATAAGGTGAACGTATTATACGATAGTCAAAGTGTTATTCATTTGACTAACAATCCAACTTATCACAATAAAATAAAACATATTTATATCAAATACTATTTTGTAAGACAAGTTGTTGATGAAGGGGAGTGGCTCTAGAAAAGGTCCATACAAAATTGAATTCTGCAGACATACTTACGAAACTAGTTTTGTTAGAGAAGTTACGATGGTGTTTGGATTCTCTTAGCTTGCAGAAAAATTGATGAATTAATTCGGGAATGATATATCAAGTAAATTGTTGTCAAGGTGGAGATTGTTGAAAATGTGCCAACTAATTTCCCATGTGGTTGTATGCACATCAACTAAAATTAGGTTGTGCATACATTCTCTCTTCAGAGAATAGGTTGTGTAACTAATGGATCAAGTTGTAATGAGTTTGTTTAACCGTATAACTGATCCTATATAAATATCACACCGATAGAGGTGTGGAGAAGCAATGCACTGTAACATTGTGTGTGGGAAGAGAGGAGAGGATGGTTGTATTCTTGTAATTCTCTCGTGAATAATAAGAATATCAATTATCATTTCCCATTGGTTTTTTCTTGTGCTCAGTTTGCACATAAATCACTGTATTAATTGTGGGATTGTCTTGGATCCATTGCACGGTGGTAAAAACTTGGATCTGTATTGCGCAACGAAACTATGTGTAGTGCAATGACAAAATACTGTCCACCACAAGCTTTTTCACTAAACTCTCATGACTTGTCACACAATTCACAGACTACACGAAATTTTGCACGTTGTAATATAAATTGTCTTAAGAATAATTTATAAATGTGGAATAACAAACTGCTATGCTTACCATATAAACTCATAAATACTCATGAAAGTTGAGACAACCAAATATTTGATATTAATGAACTTCACCATAGTGTGCACGGTTACAAAATACAATACTAAGATGAGCTTCGGATCCAATGACTTATTCTACTGACTTTAGAGACACAGAGCTTGTTCTCAAACTTATTCAACTCTTCAACTATTTTTGTTCCTCTCTACTACTCTCCCTCTTATCTGCATCACTCTACATCATCCTCTACTAACTAAAGACTCAAACTTATATGGACTTCGACTAAGAATTCCTACAGAAACTAATACTGACTTAATAGTAAAGACTACCATTAATTCGACTGACTCTTCAACCACTTAACTGAACTTGAGAAAGATAAGGATCGAGTCCATTTTAGATTCCTTCTTGCCGACTGAATTTTGAATAAACTTGCGAATGTTCACTTGCATACTATTAGACTGACTAACTGAAATTTCAGCTGACTCACAAAACTACTGATAGAATGACTGACAGAAAAATCGACGGAGACATGAAGATATCACTAACTTGTAATTACTATTTCCAACACTCCCCCTTAATTATAAGTAGGTGGGGTTACAAAAACATTTCATCAAAATTTTGAATTTTCATTTTACTGTTACTCATTTGTTACTACATAGAATCCTAGACTACTGCACAGATACTGAAATGCATCTCTTGCTAAATCCTTTGTAAGAATATTTGCGACTTGTTCTTTTGACCTGCAAAACTCTAAACAAATCTCTTTTTTATTCACCAATTCTTTGATAAATTTATCTACCTTGTATCAATATGCTTGGTTTTCTTGTAAAACACATGATTCTTTGATAACATGATGGTTGAATTGTTGTCACAGAATATTGTTGTTCGTTCCTGTTGTTCCTGCAACAAATCTTTTAACATTCTTCTCACCCAAACTATTTGACAAGTTGTGCTTGTAGCTGCGATGTACTCTTCCTCTGCTAAAGAAAGAGTCGCTATGGGTTGCTTATTTGATGCCCATGATACCATACTTTTCCAAAATGAAACTTGTACACAGAGGTACTTTTCTTGTCATTTATGTTTCCTCCACAATCATTGTCAGTGTATCCAATGAGTTTGGAATATTGTGAAGTCGAGTATTGTATGCCAAAATCTATTGTTCCATTCACATATCTCAGGATTATATTTCCTACCTTCCAATGTGATTCTTTTGGATTTTCCATGAACCTTGAAATTAGACTTAATCCATACATAATATCAAGTCTTGTTGTTGTGAGATACAAAATACTGCCTACCATTCTTTTAAATAGTGTGGGATCCACCTTGGACCCTTTATCTTCCTTGCTTAACTTTAATCATGTTATGAAAGGTGTTGGGGTTTCTTTTGAATTCATCATATTGAATATTTTCATAATTTCATGCGAATACTTTCATAATTTCATGCGCATAATTGTCATAATCTGTACGTGCCTTGTCTTCTTGTCTTGGAACATCATAACCTTGTGGTTGTTCCACATATACTTCTTCTTCTAAATTTCCATTAAAAAATGATGACTTTAAATCCATCTGATAAATTGACCACTTGTATTGTGAGGCAATGGGTAACACAATTATGACCATGTCCATGCACGCAACTGCTGCAAATGTTTCATTGAAATCAATTCCAGGTTGTTGTGTAAATCCTCTTGGAACTAACCTTTCCTTGTGCTTTTGCACCTTTTCTTCTACATATTGCTTGATTTTATAAATCCACTTGACACTTATGACATCCTTGTCATCAGATACATCTACCAATTTCCATTTTTGATTGTTCTCTATGAATATTATTTCTTCATCCATTACTTGTGCCCATATATCATATTTCACAACTTCTTCAAAGGTAAATGGATAATCTATCTGTGAAAACAGACGAAAAATTGAAAATGAATTTTTTGTGTCTTTATTATAGATGTCACGTAGACTTCTTGTCTTTCTTGGTAACAGAGTTGCTAAGGTTGGATGTAGAGATGTAGAACTACTTGGATTGTTTGTTGATGTTTGTTGCTATATAGGTGTAGACTTCTCACCTGTTGTTCTTACTGAAGTACTCTGCACTCTAATTTGTGTCAAAGTGCCAATTGTAGAAGGTATTGCGCACTGACCTATACACAGTGTTTGAAACACCTCTTCTTCTTCTTCTGTTTCATCATGCCTTATTTCATCAATAATTTTCATTGTTTTTTCTCTGGTTCCATCCCATGCTTCATTCTTGTAACAACCTTGGTTAAATAGATGCATAGGGATTATTAAGTAAAATTAATTAGATAATTAATTGTCCTAATATGGTTTTAGTTAAACAATGATTAGTATTAATAATATTAATTAATTACTTATTTATTAATCATTTGACTCATTAAAGGTTGTGTAATGAATTAAAGGGGGCTTAATAATTTTAATTAATTAATTAAATACTTTACGTATGCAGGGGGGAAATGAAGCATTAAATTAAGGATAAGCTAATAAAGGAGGAGATAAGATAATAAAGAAGGGGATAAGGTAATAAAGGAGGAGATAAGGGAATTAATGATGGGGAGGAGAGTCGATGAAGGGGGGATATGATAGAAGAGTCCTACGGGGAAATGGGGGGATGATTATTTTGGGGGAAGGAAGCCTTTTGGAGGGGCATGGTATTTTCTGTGGCAGATAGTTCTGTGGCATATTGTCTGGTGGGAGGAGTTTGGTTTGGGGGTTTTTTGGTGAACCATTGCAGGGGGCACCAGGTTGTTGGGGGTTTTGGGCATGGGGGCCAGGATTCCTTTCGGTATCCTAGAGCTAGGGAGTCGGACATGCTGCTCCTAGTTGGCTGGGTGGTTATTCGGTTTGGGCAGAGTTTTGTCAGTGCATCCGGCTGGGCAAGGAAGCAGGGAAAGGACAACCAGATCAGCAAGAATTAGCATCAGAAGGAGGTATTTTATTTATGTTATGTAATTCATTAGACTGTGGTTCATTAATTAATTTATGTTTCTTATATGCTAAATATATGGTGAATGAAAGAAATTACTTAGCCTTTCGGTGTAGAAGTAATTTGTTCTGTTAAATTTATGGATTTTATTAGACTTAAATTAATTTGGTCCCTACACATGGTATCACAGCCCTGGTTCAAAATCTGGAGCCAAGGGCCTACCTACCCACCCATAAATTTAAACAAACCCCACCCAGAATTTAAGCACTTCTGTTTAGTTATGGTGAAACCTTGAAACCCTTAATTAGATGAAAATCCAAGCTCCAGCTCTAGTCCCACCAAACCTGCAAGCAAAGGCCACATTTTTTTTTGTTAGATATATATATATATATAAACAATACGCACATTAAAAATATAAATGGTATAATAATATACTTATTTAAGTGTTAAAAATAAATATTAACACTTGCTTTGAATATACAAACCTATGTAAACAAATATATTTATATACACAGTCAAGGAATTTCTAAAACAGATTTATAAATAAACATTTTTG
>ML809997.1:0-18175 GCA_009831015.1 Picea engelmannii | reverse complement strand
ATATATATATATATATATATATATATATATATATATATATATATATATATATATATATATATATATATATATATATATATATATATTGGGCTATGCGCAATCTCCATTTCAAGTCTTAACATCTGATAAGTCGATAATAAGAGCCCAACACAAAGCCAGTGCACAAGCGCAAAACAAATCCACCAAGGAGAGGTCCATAATGTGCTCAATGCTTCTGGCATTTAACACACAGCCTGAACTCAGCGCACAGCAACGGCCGAGGAGCCGCGAGATGGACAAATAGAAAGCAAATTTTTTTATTGATAAATCAAAGAAAAAAAAACATGCAAGCCAAACGCCCAAGCGCCACTGCCATAACAAAGTCTACAAAAAAACACAACCTCTGAAATGGTTCTGGAAATAGCCAAGCACCTGCCATATAACACAAATCCCTATGCTGAACACCAAGATGTCAAGGAGGAGGAGCCCACAATGAAGCCTTTGTGCAAAACGGATTTGAAACAAAAAAAAAATACAAGCCAACGCCCAAACGCACAAGTGTCGAGTCGAACAAGCCACGGCCAAGAGAAGAGCCTGCAAGAGGCATTTTCTCTTTCACTATACATCAAGCTGAGCGCTCAGCCAAGCCGAGACCAAACGACCAAGAACTGAGCTGAGAAGGAAAACCGTGTTCTGGAATTAGAAAACGCAGGAATGAATTCGGGGTTAGGGTTTATTTAGGGTTTGTATAGCCTTCTATATTTTTAATATTATATTATTTTAGGTTTGGACAACCAGGAAAAGAGGGAAGGGGGCACGTGGGCCTCATGCGAGGTCCCACGATACCCCATGGTTATTCGAGTTGTTTTTTTTTTATTATTTTTTTTTATTTTTTTTATTTAAAATTAATTAAGATCTGTGTATACAGTTTTTTTTATATAGATATTTGTATATATTTATATATTAATAACTTTCAAAACAAATGTAATTATAAAACATAAATTAATATTATTTTAAAATAACTTTATTTTTTATTTTTTTTTATTTTTATATTTGTTTTTACATTTGTTTTCTTTTTAAAATATTTACTTATTTGAATTCATTAAAATAATATAAACTTAATTGAGTTAATTAGGCTTAATAAATGTATAAGGGTGATTAATTTAATAAGAAATTTCAAAGTATTCCGTGTGAGGCACAATCTCCATGTCCACGAGCTAAGAACCAAATCCCAGCACACAAGCACCAAGCTTCAATTCATAGCCTCAGGCTCACTACATCATACGACCACCCTCCGCCCAAGCCTGAAGAAACAACCAAACACCCACGTGCCAAGGAAAGCCCACGAGTCAAGCATCGAAGGATGGCTTTGGACTCATTTCTTCAACATTAGGTTGGAAATCACCTTAATTAGTTGTAAACGCAAAGTATAAGGACTTAGAACAAGATAAGCGGGAGGGGGCTTCATGCGCACTAGGCAGGTAAGTTAGAGAAATTAGCGAGTGGGGTACAGTGCTAGCATAGCTATCGAGCGAGAGGATCAATAGTTTTCTTAGCCGAGAACATCAAGCTTAGATGCTTAACCCTAACCTAGCCAATCCCCTAAAGAGAGTAATGTTTGTTTATAGACAAGTAAAGAAAAACTTACGCCTAACCCTGTTTCTAGTTTAAGTTACGCAAATGTGAAATGTCCTTGAACTCACCTTGACAACTTTGGTTGATGTAGGTTAAATCATACAAGATGGTTAGGAATTGAGGGAATCGAGGCAGAGGAGCATCGTCGCAGGCACTGCCAACACCGCCAGTGCCGCCGCCACCATCGCCGGAACTAGCTCTCATACTGTGCTCTTTGGAGGCCATAAATGAGACTTTAAAGGGGAGACAACCAGCAGGGATCGAGGGATTCAGGGGGAGGACCTCCACCCGAAGACATCACTCGAGAATTGCAGAAGATCAAATTTCTGGAGTTTGTCGGGGGTCGCGCCAGTGAATGTGCGGAGGCATGATTGGAAGGCATGAGAAGGTGTTTTGACTTAAGGGACTATGCATCCAACTCAAAGGCAAAGATATAATTTTTTCAGTTAAGAGACAACGCCTTGAACTGGTGGGGCAACTTGAAAAGACAACTGCATCTTACCCCGGAAACCGTATCTTGGGAACTTTTCGAGGAGAGGTTCCGAAGGAAATATCTTCCATCCTACTATGAGGAACAAGAGGTAGGAGCATTTCATGCCTTAGTACAGGGAAACAAGACCATAGAAGAGTATGAGATCAGGTTTATGGAATTGGTCAAATATGTTTCATACATGGATAATGACCAACGATAGGCAGAACGCTTCGTCTATGGGCTAAACCCTAAGATCAGAGCTATGGTATAAATGTGGAAACCGTCTTCAGTAGCAGAAGCAGTGGAAAATGTGTGTTACGTGGAGGAACACATGAACTTGAATGGAGGTATCAGGTCGACCTTTCCACATCGTTCTGGATTCGTCGGGAAGGCCCCTAGGACATTTTCCACGGGAGGGGGCTCAAGGCCACCTCCATATGGTAACATAGTTGCACCAAGGATAGTAGCCGCGGGGATTTCAATGGCAGCGAGTGCAACATCTCGTTCATCACCAACGACGCAGATAGGTCCATGACCATCTCAGGGAACAACTAGTAGGGGTAGGGGTTCCAGGGGAAGGGACTCATTTCAGAGACAGTCATATAACAGTGCGTAGGTTCAATCCTGTGTTACCTGTTGGGGATGTGGAGGACCCCATTACCAGTGTGACTGCCCAAAGTTACAATCATGATTCGTGCATAGAGAAGGAAAGGCCCCAATGGGAAGAGCAAGTAGCAGCCACCAGATTTACGCAGCGGTTAATAATCGCCAGGCCGAGCATCAATCCATGGTGGTGGAGTCATCAGGTACACTAAATCATATCAATGTTAAGATTTTATTTGATTCTGGTGTGACAAATAGTTTCATTTCACCTTCAACATTAGAAAAGAGTGGGTTGGCAGCCTACGAGCACGATGAATTTAAACAAGTCGAGATGGATTTGCAGGAAAAACAGACGGTAGGACCTAGCATTGATAATTGTATAGTAGACCTAGGAGTGTGTACTACTAGGTTTAAGTTATATGTCAATACTCTCGAGGAATACGACCTAATCATTGGAATGGATTGGTTAGCATCTCATCGAGATTTGGTAGATTGTTTCACAAAAAGTGTGCTCTGTGTAGACGACGAAGGAAGGCCAGTAGAGATCCAGGGTGTACAGAGAAAGGTGTCATTATGATTTATATCAACTATGAAGGTTAAGCGATGCTTGAAGCAAGGGTGTCGACTATATGTAGTGGAAGCAGTGAGTGAAAGGAAGGGACCTTGATTAGATCAGTACCTGGTATTGATAGAAATTAAGGATTTTTTTCCGTACGAGTTACCAAGGTTACCTCTTGAGAGGGAGCTTGATTTTACTATTGAGCTAAAACTTGGTGTAGAACCAATTTCCAAAACTCCGTATCAGATGACAGCGCCAGAACTTTCTGAATTGCAAATGTAGTTAAAAGAGTTACTGGACTTAGGGCTAATAAGGCCTAGTGTTTCACCCTAGGGTGCACCGGTAATTTTTGTAAAGAAGAATGATGGATCCTTATGAATGTGTATAGACTACAGGGACTTGAATCTTGCTACAGTGAAAAATAGGTACCCAATGCCGTGAATAGATGACTTCTTTGATCAGATGAAAGGAGCAGCAGTATTCTCAAAGATCGATTTGCGATCAGGGTATCATCAGTTAAGGATTAAGGAGGGCGATATCCCAAAAATTTCCTTTCGAACTCAGTTTGGACATGACAAGTTTGTCATAGTACCTTTCGGATTGACCAATGCACCAACAGTATTCATGAGCCTCATGAACGATGTATTCCGGAAGTACTTAGATCGTTTTGTACACGTATTTCTAGATGGCATCCTCATCTATTCCAAGAATGAAAGAGAACTTGAGGAACACTTACGAGTAGTGTTGTCCTGCCTTAGAGAGAACAAATTGTATGGGAAGTTGTTGAAGTGTTGCTTCTTCCAGAAAGAGATTCACTATTTAGGTCATATCATTTTCGGCGAAGGAATCTCTGTGGACTCGGACAAGGTAAAGGCCATTATGGAGTGGCCAGTGCCGAAAAATTCCCATGAGGTGAGAAGCTTCATGGGGCTAGCAGGTTATTATCGAAGATTTGTGGAAGGATTCTCCAAAAAAGAGGTTACTAACTAATGCGCCAATTCTATGAGTGCCGGATATAGAAAAGGACTTCAGAGTCTGCATAGATGCCTCGAAGAAAGGGTTGTGGGCTGTGCTAATGCATGATGGAGTAGTGATAGCTTATGCATCAAGGAAGTTGAAGAAACACGAAGAGCTATACACGACTCATGATTTAGAGTTGGCAGTTGTAATTCTAGCTCTGAAACTTTGGAGGCACTATCTTGTGGGGCGAAACTTTGAGCTCAAAACGAACCATCAAAGTTTAAAACATCTCTTCACTCAAAGGGATCTGAATGCCAGGCAAAGGCGATGGAGTGAGTTTATGAGTGAGTACGATTTTTTTATTTCATACATCAAGGGAAAGGAAAATGTGGTCGCAGATGCCTTGAGAAGGAGACCACATGTCTTCTCCTTGATACCCTTAAAAGTCAATTTGAGAGAACATGTGTTGACGCAACTCCAATAAGATAGTTGGTATTTAAAGGTTACTTCAAACCTCCTGAGTGGGAGGCATTTAGACCCAAAGTATGAAGGATATAGTTTGGAATCAGACAAAGTATTGAGATATCATGGAAGGATGTACATCCCTGAAGATGGGGATATTCGAAGCATCATACTGAAGGAATCCCATAGATCACTTTATTGTGCACATCCGGGTGTGAAGAAGATGTACGCAGACATGATGAATCTTTTATTCTGGCTAGGCATGAAGAGCGATGTAGTCCATTTTGTCGCCAAGTGCCTAGAGTGTTAACAAGTGAAAGATGACCACCATTACCCGACAGGCCTCCTACAACCACATGATGTTTCTATGTCCAAGTGGGAATTCATCTATATGGATTTTGTTGTGGGGTTTCTTCTCACATCTCATAGACATAATGTCATTCTTGTGATACTTGATAAGTTGACCAAGAGTGCCCATTTTATTCTGGTTAGAGACACTTACGATGTCACTGATGTGGCACGTGTGTTTGTAAGCGAGGTTATCTGTTTGCATGGGATACCTAAGAAGATCATTTCAGATAGGGATTCCAGATTCACTTCTTGGTTTTGGACAAGTTTGCAGTTAGCGTTGGGGACTCAGTTGAACTTAAGAACAACTTATCATCCTAAAATAGATGGGAAAAACGAGAGAGGAAATCAATTCATGGAAGACATGCTCAGGATGTATGTAAACGCAAAGTATAAGGACTTAGAACAAGATAAGCGGGAGGGGACATCATGCGCACTAGGCAGGTAAGTTAGAGAAATTAGTGAGTGGGGTACAGTGCTAGCATAGCTATCGAGTGAGAGGATCAATAGTTTTCTTAGCCGAGAACATCAAGCTTAGATGCTTAACCCTAACCTAGCCAATCCCCTAAAGAGAGTAATGTTTGTTTATAGACAAGTAAAGAAAAACTTACGCCTAACCCTGTTTCTAGTTTAAGTTACGCAAATGTGAAATGTCCTTGAACTCACCTTGACAACTTTGGTTGATGTAGGTTAAATCATACAAGATGGTTAGGAATTGAGGGAATCGAGGCAGAGGAGCATCGTCGCAGGCACTGCCAACACCGCCAGTGCCGCCGCCACCATCGCCGGAACTAGCTCTCATACTGTGCTCTTTGGAGGCCATAAATGAGACTTTAAAGGGGAGACAACCAGCAGGGATCGAGGGATTCAGGGGGAGGACCTCCACCCGAAGACATCACTCGAGAATTGCAGAAGATCAAATTTCTGGAGTTTGTCGGGGGTCGCGCCAGTGAATGTGCGGAGGCATGATTGGAAGGCATGAGAAGGTGTTTTGACTTAAGGGACTATGCATCCAACTCAAAGGCAAAGATATAATTTTTTCAGTTAAGAGACAACGCCTTGAACTGGTGGGGCAACTTGAAAAGACAACTGCATCTTACCCCGGAAACCGTATCTTGGGAACTTTTCGAGGAGAGGTTCCGAAGGAAATATCTTCCATCCTACTATGAGGAACAAGAGGTAGGAGCATTTCATGCCTTAGTACAGGGAAACAAGACCATAGAAGAGTATGAGATCAGGTTTATGGAATTGGTCAAATATGTTTCATACATGGATAATGACCAACGATAGGCAGAACGCTTCGTCTATGGGCTAAACCCTAAGATCAGAGCTATGGTATAAATGTGGAAACCGTCTTCAGTAGCAGAAGCAGTGGAAAATGTGTGTTACGTGGAGGAACACATGAACTTGAATGGAGGTATCAGGTCGACCTTTCCACATCGTTCTGGATTCGTCGGGAAGGCCCCTAGGACATTTTCCACGGGAGGGGGCTCAAGGCCACCTCCATATGGTAACATAGTTGCACCAAGGATAGTAGCCGCGGGGATTTCAATGGCAGCGAGTGCAACATCTCGTTCATCACCAACGACGCAGATAGGTCCATGACCATCTCAGGGAACAACTAGTAGGGGTAGGGGTTCCAGGGGAAGGGACTCATTTCAGAGACAGTCATATAACAGTGCGTAGGTTCAATCCTGTGTTACCTGTTGGGGATGTGGAGGACCCCATTACCAGTGTGACTGCCCAAAGTTACAATCATGATTCGTGCATAGAGAAGGAAAGGCCCCAATGGGAAGAGCAAGTAGCAGCCACCAGATTTACGCAGCGGTTAATAATCGCCAGGCCGAGCATCAATCCATGGTGGTGGAGTCATCAGGTACACTAAATCATATCAATGTTAAGATTTTATTTGATTCTGGTGTGACAAATAGTTTCATTTCACCTTCAACATTAGAAAAGAGTGGGTTGGCAGCCTACGAGCACGATGAATTTAAACAAGTCGAGATGGATTTGCAGGAAAAACAGACGGTAGGACCTAGCATTGATAATTGTATAGTAGACCTAGGAGTGTGTACTACTAGGTTTAAGTTATATGTCAATACTCTCGAGGAATACGACCTAATCATTGGAATGGATTGGTTAGCATCTCATCGAGATTTGGTAGATTGTTTCACAAAAAGTGTGCTCTGTGTAGACGACGAAGGAAGGCCAGTAGAGATCCAGGGTGTACAGAGAAAGGTGTCATTATGATTTATATCAACTATGAAGGTTAAGCGATGCTTGAAGCAAGGGTGTCGACTATATGTAGTGGAAGCAGTGAGTGAAAGGAAGGGACCTTGATTAGATCAGTACCTGGTATTGATAGAAATTAAGGATTTTTTTCCGTACGAGTTACCAAGGTTACCTCTTGAGAGGGAGCTTGATTTTACTATTGAGCTAAAACTTGGTGTAGAACCAATTTCCAAAACTCCGTATCAGATGACAGCGCCAGAACTTTCTGAATTGCAAATGTAGTTAAAAGAGTTACTGGACTTAGGGCTAATAAGGCCTAGTGTTTCACCCTAGGGTGCACCGGTAATTTTTGTAAAGAAGAATGATGGATCCTTATGAATGTGTATAGACTACAGGGACTTGAATCTTGCTACAGTGAAAAATAGGTACCCAATGCCGTGAATAGATGACTTCTTTGATCAGATGAAAGGAGCAGCAGTATTCTCAAAGATCGATTTGCGATCAGGGTATCATCAGTTAAGGATTAAGGAGGGCGATATCCCAAAAATTTCCTTTCGAACTCAGTTTGGACATGACAAGTTTGTCATAGTACCTTTCGGATTGACCAATGCACCAACAGTATTCATGAGCCTCATGAACGATGTATTCCGGAAGTACTTAGATCGTTTTGTACACGTATTTCTAGATGGCATCCTCATCTATTCCAAGAATGAAAGAGAACTTGAGGAACACTTACGAGTAGTGTTGTCCTGCCTTAGAGAGAACAAATTGTATGGGAAGTTGTTGAAGTGTTGCTTCTTCCAGAAAGAGATTCACTATTTAGGTCATATCATTTTCGGCGAAGGAATCTCTGTGGACTCGGACAAGGTAAAGGCCATTATGGAGTGGCCAGTGCCGAAAAATTCCCATGAGGTGAGAAGCTTCATGGGGCTAGCAGGTTATTATCGAAGATTTGTGGAAGGATTCTCCAAAATAGCAAAACCCATCACCACTTTGCAGCGCAAGGGGGTTAGGTATGAATGGACAGAAGAATGTGATAGTGCATTCATTAAGCTTAAGAGGTTACTAACTAGTGTGCCAATTCTATTAGTGCCGGATATAGAAAAGGACTTCACAGTCTGCATAGATTCCTCAAAGAAAGGGTTGGGGGCTGTGCTAATGCAGGATGGAGGAGTGATAGCTTATGCATCAAGGAAGTTGAAGAAACACGAAGAGCTATACGCGACTCATGATTTAGAGTTGGCAGTTGTAATGCTAGCTCTGAAACTTTGGAGGCACTATCTTGTGGGGCGAAACTTTGAGCTCAAAACGAACCATCAAAGTTTAAAACATCTCTTCACTCAAAGGGATCTGAATGCCAGGCAAAGGTGATGGAGTGAGTTTATGAGTGAGTACGATTTTTTTATTGCATACATCAAGGGAAAGGAAAATGTGGTCGCACATGCCTTGAGAAGGAGACCACATGTCTTCTCCTTGATACCCTTAAAAGTCAATTTGAGAGAACATGTGTTGACGCAAATCCAATAAGATAGTTGGTATTTAAAGGTTACTTCAAACCTCCTGAGTGGGAGGCAGTTAGACCCAAAGTATGAAGGATATAGTTTGGAAGGAGACCGACTATTGATATATCGTGGAAGGATGTACATCCCTGAAGATGGGGATTTTCAAAGCATCATACTGAAGGAATCCCATAGAGCACTTTATTGTGCACATCCGGGTGTGAAGAAGATGTACGCAGACATGAGGAAGCTTTTCTTCTGGCTAGGCATGAAGAGCGATGTAGTCCATTTTGTCGCCAAGTGCCTAGAGTGTTAACAAGTGAAAGATGACCACCATCACCCGACAGGCCTCCTACAACCACATGATGTTTCTATGTCCAAGTGGGAAGTCATCTATATGGATTTTGTTGTGGGGTTGCTGCTCACATCTCATAGACATAATGCCATTCTTGTGATACTTGATAAGTTGACCAAGAGTGCCCATTTTATTCTGGTTAGAGACACTTACGATGTCACTGATGTGGCACGTGTGTTTGTAAGCGAGGTTATCTTTTTGCATGAGATACCTAAGAAGATCATTTCAGATAGGGACTCCAGATTCACTTCTTGGTTTTGGACAAGTTTGCAGTTAGTGTTGGGGACTCAGTTGAACTTAAGAACAGCTTATCATCCTAAAATAGATGGGCAAAACGAGAGAGGAAGTCAAGTCATGGAAGAAATGCTCAGGATGTATGTCATGGATAATCAAACCTAGTGGGAGAAGTACCTACCTTTGGTAGAGTTTGCCTACAATAACAGTTTTCATAGCTCCATCGGAATGCTACCCTACGAAGCTCTGTATGAAAGACCATGCAGAACGTCATTGAGTTGGGATAGACTAGAAGACCGAGTAATAGTTGGGCCATAATTAATTCAAGAGATGGAGGAATAGGTGATTCAGATTAGGTAGAGACTAAAGGAAGCATAGGATAGGCAGAAAAGTTATGTGGATGCACACAGGACCGACCGAAGTTATGAAGTGGGAGACCATGTTTTCATTCGTATCAGGGCTAATAAGAGTACCATACGGTTTAGGAAGGGGAAAAAGTTGTCACCTCGATTTATAGGACTGTTTAGAATCCAAGAGAAAATTGGACCCGTTGCCTATTGTCTCGTATTGCCACCCCACTTTCATAAAACTCATAATGTTTTTCATGTATCTGTTTTACGTCATTATGTTGTTGATGAATCACATAAACTAAATTGGAAGGAATTGCAGGTATCGGATGTGGGAACTCTCACGGTAGAACCATTACGCATATTGGACTATAGATTTCAAAAGCTCAGGAACTGTCTGGTAGACCAAGTTAAGGTCCAATGGGACAAGTATAGTCCAGGATCTGCTACTTGGGAAGACGCCGAGACACTACGACGAGACTATCCCTCACTTTTTTGACCACCTCGAGAACATGTTTCTCAGAGGTGGGGTGTATTTAACACCACCTTTTGACTTAGATAGCCAGGATTACCTAAGGCCTATATACTTTATTTTCTATTCACAGTGAAACTATTAAATGATACACTTAAACTTTTAAGATGTATGGACTTTTATGAATGATTAAATGTTATTAATGATGATGGATATAATGCGATCTACTATGTGAATGTAAATTTTATGAATGATTAAATGTTATTGATGATGATGTATATGATGCGACATATTGTGTGAATGTGAATCCTGTGAAGGTTTAAATGCTATTAGAATGATGTTGGATATGATGTAATCTATTTGGTAAATGATAATTTTATGAATGGGTGGTGAAATAGAATTATGGGATATTATGAGATCTATTTCTAACTTGAAAAATTTGATGTTAAGTTGTTGGTACATGGATACCGAATTGAAATGATGATTGTATGCAATTACATGATGATAATGCATAGAAATGTATGAGTTTGTGTACAGAATAATCTGCGGGTTATGGGCTATGAAATAGCTAGGGGATAATGATGATGAAAGTGGATGTCATGACCACTAGTCGAGAAACATTATGGTATGAATATTTGTATATGAGATTATAATGGTTTGGATGCATTTCTATGGTATGTGAACCAGTGAAGGATTTCAGGTGATGAGACTACCCAAAACCAAATAAACGATGACAAAACTCCCAGCAACACAGTGCCACTGTATTTTCCATTGTAGGGTGTGGACCCTAGTTATGATTAGAAGGGGTGGAGGCATTTCCCACCATGTATCCTCCAGAACCTGAAGTACTGGGAGGACGATGTTAGCTGACGCTCCCCTAGACGTGTGATGATCACTGTCAGTTGCCTGTTGGGGAAGCTTGGTCGAGATAGTGACACTTCCGCTTACGGGTTCTATTTGGAGTTAGGTCAATATAGTTGATGCTCCATGATAGTCCAGCAGAGGAAGGATATGAATGAAGATGGAAGTAAGTTAGGGAGGAAGGATGAGTAGAAATAATTGAGAAAGTATGGATATTTGTCTTATGGTGGAATTTATTGTTTTTCCCTTCTAAAAAGAAAATGTGTATATATGAATATTCATAATTACGTAACTAAACCACAGTTGTCTACATAAAATTGTTGAACTAGGATAATTGTAATTAAAGGATTTCACAAACATTTGATTGGTTTATTGTCTTTTATAAAAGACTAGTCTTGTCGATTGGATTGGATGCATACATAAATTACTAAAGGGTGATAGTTATTGGTTATTACTACATGCACGAGACTTGTATGTACTAGCTACACATGCATTTCTTGTACATATACACTAGTATGTATAAGTTTTCTTGACTTACTTACTAATAGTGTCGGTTAATTGTTATGAATGTGTGAACCGTGTTTCTTTTCCTTTGTACCATGAGATACCTTAACTTTGGGACAAAATTTCCTGAAGGGTGGGTGTATGTAACAACCCTGGTTAAATAGATGCATAGGGATTATTAAGTAAAATTAATTAGATAATTAATTGTCCTAATATGGTTTTAGTTAAACAATGATTAGTATTAATAAAATTAATTAATTACTTATTTATTAATCAATTGACTCATTAAAGGTTGTTTAATGAATTAAAGGGGGCTTAATAATTTTAATTAATTAATTAAATACTTTACGTATGCAGGGGGGAAATGAAGCATTAAATTAAGGATAAGATACTAAAGGAGGGGATAAGATAATAAAGAAGGGGATAAGGTAATAAAGGAGGAGATAAGGAAATTAATGAGGGGGAGGAGAGTTAGTGAAGGGGGGATATGACGGAAGAGTCCTACGGGGAAATGGGGGAATGATTATTTTGGGGGAAGAAAGCCTTTTGGAGGGGCACGATATTTTCTGTGGCAAATAATTCTGTCGCATATTGTTTGGTGGGAGGAGTTTGGTTTGGGGGGTTTTCAGTGAACCATTGCAGGGGGCACTGGGTTGCTGGGGGTTTTGGGCATGGGGGCCAGGATTCCTTTCGGTATCCTAGAGCTAGGGAGCCAGACAGGCTGATCCTAGCTGGCTAGGTGGTTAGTCAGTTTGGGCAGAGTTTGGTCAGTGCATCAGGTTGGGCAAGGAAGCAGGGAAAGGACAACCATATTAGCGAGAATTAGCATCAGAAGGAGGTATTTTATTTCTATTATGTAATTCATTAGACTGTGGTTCATTAATTAATTTATGTTTCTTTTATGTTGAATATATGGTGAATGAAAGAAATTACTTAGCCTTTCTGCGTAGAAGTAATCTGTTCTGCTAAATTTATGGATTTTAATAGACTTAAATTAATTTCGTCCCTACAATTCTCCACAAGCTGAACATCGTGGCTAATTATGACTTTTCTTGCGATAGGGTAATACAACTTGTATCCTTTTGTGTCTTCAGAGTGCCCAACAAATATACATTTCTATCCGTTTTTGTCCAGCTTCTTTCTCATCTCATTTGGAACATGTGAGTATGCGACACAACCAAATTTTTTTAAATGTGCCACATTATGATTCAATCCTATCCAAGATTGTTCAGGAAATTTTTTTTCACACTCTTTGTCAGACATTTCTTAAAGATGTATATTGCAATTTCTATTTCCTCATCCCAATACTCATTTGAATTTTTTTTGGATGTCAGCATACTACACACCATTTACATGATGGTTATGTTCTTTCTTTCTGCGACACCATTATGTTGTTGTGTGTATCATGTCGTAAATTGTTTGTAGATTCCATTCTCTTTACAAAAGTTTTGAAATTCTCTTGACATGTATTCTCCTCCTCTATCAGTTATTACAAACTGTTGAAAACAACACAATGCGTCAGATTTATGATTTAGGAAATAAATCCATGTCTTTCTTGATAAAACATCAATAAATGTCAAAAAATAAGTACTACGTCCTATTGAGGGAGTTTACATTGGTCCACAAATATCTGAATGTACAATTTCTAGTGGAGGTTTTTCTCTATAAGACTTTCCAACTAGAAATGATTCTTTGTGGTGCTTGCCTAATTTGTAGCCTTCACATATTGTCTCTGGTTTTTCAATTAATGAAAAACCTTTTACTATATCCTTTTTGTGTAGCATATTTTGACCTCCAAAGTTTAAATGTCCAAATATTAAATTCCATAACCAAGAATCATCTTCTACTTCATATTGGAATGTTGCCTTCATCTCTACACCTTTTTCTTCTTTCTTAGTATTGCGCACATTATTTTCCTCATTAGAATTGCACACACTTTTTGTTGTAAATGCAGTGTCTAACTGCACACTTTTTCGTTTTCCAACAACTAGCATTGTATTATTCTTCTTGGTTGGCTTCAAAGTCAATGTAAACATCATGTTACTTGTCATCTAGACTTTTTCAATAAGCTGATTTCTTGGACATTTATCCATAATCACACATTGATTATCTTCCATGTAGATTATGTATTCTTTTTGTAATAGTTTTCATGTGCTCATCAGATTATGCTTCAGACGAGAAACATAATATACATTAGGCATAACTTTATGTTCTTATTTACTTGTTAAATTGTTTATACTACCTTTTCTTAAGACAATGACTTGGATATGTGTTCCAAGTGTAACCTTTATTTGGACTAACTCATCCAAACTAGAAAACAATTATATGTTTCATGTCATGTGGTTACTGCATCCTGAATCTAAATACCATATGAACATAGTTACTAACTTAACGAGACCTCTACAGAGTTCTCGTTTTTTGGGGGGTCAAATTTTTTACCCCATTTTTAAAAATGGTGCTACCGGTAGCAACCACCTCCATTTTTAGGTGGTTTTTTGATATTTTAAATTTTTTGATACATAAGGTTTCCACTTTGTTTTCTTAAATGTTCGTTTTTTCATTTATTTTCAAATTGTTCAATTTTTTTCTTTTTTTCTTTTTTCTTTTTTCTCAACTATGTTTTTTCATCCATTTTCAAACATTTCTATATTTTTTTTACTTTTATTTTTATTCAATGGTATTTTTAATCATATTTTCATTCTTCATCCAATGTTACAAATATTGTACACCATTTATTTTTTTGAAATTAAGATTTTTCA
The DNA here is from genome assembly GCA_009831015.1 of Picea engelmannii. Classification (NCBI taxonomy): domain Eukaryota; kingdom Viridiplantae; phylum Streptophyta; class Pinopsida; order Pinales; family Pinaceae; genus Picea; species Picea engelmannii. Next base: position 3,894 of record ML809997.1, on the reverse strand, counting down.
TATAATTATACTTAATTAAGTTATGGTTCCATACATTTTAAATATAGTGAAAAGTATCATTTTTAACACATTTTTTTTACCTTACTTCAATACATAGAAAATAATTGTAGTTAAATAACACTACTTTTAAATATTTAGCAAAAAAATATAATTCTTTTTTTTTGGATCAATTAAAAACTAAAAAAAATAAGAAAACAAACTTTAAAAAGGTGAAAAAACCCCCCAAAAATTAAAATTTATATCAAAATCCTTAAAACATAAAATTTACACAAGAAAACTTCATAAATATCTAAAAAAACATAAACAATGTTGTATTATAACACTGTTATAATATAACAATGATATATTATAACATAGTTATATTATCTACAGGACTTAGGCCAGGCCCGCAGGGGGGCTGGAGCGATTCCCTAAGCCCACCCGCGGGCTTGACCGAGGTCTCGTGAACATCCACAGGACCTGGGTGAGGCTCGCAAGGGGCCTAGGGCAATGCCCTCAGCCTTCTTGCGGGCCTGCCCCACGTCCTTTGGATGCCCATGAGACCTAGGCTAAGCCCGCGAGAGGCTCAAACGGTGTCGAGCATCGCCCCAGCCCCAGCCGCCTCCCCCCCCCCCCGGGTGGGTCTGTCCTAGGTCCAATAGATATTAACAATGTTATAATATAACAGTATTATAATATAACAATGTTATAATATAACATTATTAATATATATGGGACCTGGGCGAGGCCCATGCCCTCAACCCCCAACATCCTAGCCCAGGTCCCATAGATATTAACAATGTTATATTATAACATTGTTATAATATAAGATTGTTATATTATAACATTATTAACAATGTTATATAGTTACATATTTATTTGAAAAAAAAACACTTAAATAAATTTGTTGATTTTTGTTTTTTAGGAAATTTTAATTTTTTTTCATTTCTTTCTAGTTTTTTTTTGTTTTTCACCATTTTGTTAGGTCATAAAATTTCTTATATTTTGAATATGGTCAATATAACAATACTTTTAAGAAATTATTTATGTGTCATTCAATGTAACTTGTATTCACTGTTTTATTATTAATAGTAAAAACATGACATTGAATTTTTAAAGTATATTGCGATATTTTCATGGCATTATGTAGTACCTTGTGATTTGCGTGATAATAACATTTAAAAAGTAAACATTTAAGGGTTTCTTTTATGATTTTGTTTACAGTAATGATGCGTTCTTTTACCACATTATAAAAATGTGTCATTTTCATACCCCAATTTTAGAATGGGTGCTACCGGTAGCAGTACTTTTCAATTTGATGGTTGATTTTGAAGTTTTGGTTTTAATGGTACCAAGTGATAAAATTAGGATTTCAAATGATCTCAAAATTTAACGTTTTGAAATGAAAAAAAAAAATTCAAAAACATCTTATTTGTTTTTAGGCGCTCATTTTAAGGTTTTTCTGAGCTACTATCTAAGTTTTGAAACCCATGTTTGAAAAATGTTGTAATTTTGACCCCGTTTTAAAACATGGTAGCACCACTTTTTGATTTGGGGGTTGATTTTGATGTTTTTTATGCAAAAATATGGGTTTTTTGGGCGACAGTTCTTGTTTTGAGGTCATAGTTCTCATTAAGTTGGTAACTATGTTTATGTCACATGGACTTTCTTGAGCAACATTGCATTCAACTGGTGATACTATATTGGGAATTTGTACAACGCGTGCCATAAACATAGGGCAAGTTTGATTATGCGTTGTTTGATTGATCTTGACTTTGCTTGTTCTGATTATACTATTTCTTTCTGCACTCATATGCATAATGTCCATACTTTTTACAGTAATGGAATTGAATCTTTGATTTGTGAGTTCTCTGACAACTTGACTGAATGGTACTTAGATTTTGACCTCTTCCACCAATATTTCCAGGATTGCTACTGCATCCACCTCTAACAAAAGTTCTTCCTCTACCTCTAGAGTTAGCTCTCCCCCTTCCTCTTCCACGACTTATAGATGACTGCGTGGAAAATTCATTATCTAATAACATATTTGACATGTTCAATCTATGTTCATGATTAACGAGCGAAGCTTGCCGTTCATCTAAGCTAAACTGACTTAAGTGTTTTCTCTCTTCTAGAGTCACAACAAGGGTATCAAACTTAGGATGAAGACTCCTAAGTAACTTCTCAACAACTTTTTTTTCTTCTATGGTTTCACCATGAGACTTAATATGATTTATGAGTCCAATGACAAGGGTGTAGAATGAATATGTTGTATCTATATCTTTCATTGACAGAGTTTCAAATTTTCTTCTAAGAATTTCCAGTTTTGAAGTCTTTACTTTGTCCATACCTTGATAAGAGGTTTGTAATATGTCCCATGCTTCCTTGGCTTGCTTTGTTGATGCAACTCTTGGAAGTATGCTCTCATGCATGGCTTGATGTATGTAAAACAACGCATTTCCATCCTTCTTTCTTTGATATTTCAAGACATCCTTCTCAACTTGTGTGAGGGTATTGTATGTTTCCTGATCTACTGGTTCCACATAACCATTCTCGACTATCTCCCATACATATTGACCTAAGAAAAACGCTTTCATGGTAAAGGACCGCATCTCATAGTTTTTTCTTATAAAAGTGGGAGGTTGTAGATTTGAGGTAGAAGCCATATTTCACTTTCCAATAGAGTTTTTCCTCTTGAACTTGTTCTCATAACACATTTGGTTGATCAAACTTGCTTTTGATCAACCTTCTCTGATACTAGATCTTGGATCTAGTGTGCGGCGATAAAAACTTGAATCCACATCGTGCAAGGAAACTTTGTGTAGTGCAGTGAAAAAATGATGTTCGCCACAAGATTCGTCACTAAACTCTCAGGACTTGTCACACAGTTCACAGTCTACATGAAATTCTGCGCGCTCTAATATAAAACGCTTTAAAAACAATTTATAAATGCGGAATAACAAACTAATATGCTTAACATATAAACTCAAAAATACTCATGAAAGTTGACAACACAAAATATTTAATATTAATGAACTTCAACGCAGTTACATAATACAATACTAAAATGAGCTTCAACTCCAATGACTTCTTCTACTTACTTGACAGACGTAGAGCTTGTGCTCAGAATTCTTCAATTCTTCAGCTATTGTTGTTCCTTTCTACCTCGTTTCCTCTTCTCTGCATCATTCTACATCATCCTCTACTAACTAAAGGCTTGAACTTATATGGACTTCGACTAAGAATTCCTACATAAGCTAATATCGATTCAACATTAACGGCTACCATTAATTTGACTCACTCTTCAACCACTTAACTGAACTCGAGAAAAATAAGGATCATTGACTGATTCTTCAACCACTTAACTGAACTCAAGAAAAATAAGGATCGGCTCCATTTACAACTTCGTGCTTGCCTACTGAATTTTGAGTGAACGTGTGACTTTGCACTTGCAGAGTGTTAGACTCACTGACTGACATTTCGGTTGACTGAAAAAACTACTGACAAAATGACTGACAATAGAGAGACCTGTAATTACTATTTCCAACAGATTTTTGATGTGTCTTGTGGTTCTCCGTTTTTCTTGTCAATTATTTTTTCTCTGTTTATGCTCCCGCTGCATAACAAATTTTCGGTAATATATGATTGTCTGGTTTGCAACGAATTTTTACTTACAGTGGGTCTCCTAGCTTTGTAGGATGCATTTTGGTAGAAAGAAGGCAAAATTGTTTAGCAACGGTGGACAAAAACGGTGCGTTTAAATCAACACATGGACAATGTCGACTTTGTGTAAAGGAGTAAAAAATCAATTACAATAAGAGTAAAGTGGTAATCATAATAAATGTGCAACATGGATAATGATTGAAATTCCTTTGTAAGTGGATGTAAACAGACAACTAGGTTAGAAAATAGTGA
>ML809996.1:250287-278059 GCA_009831015.1 Picea engelmannii | reverse complement strand
TTATCATATAAAGAAAAAGAGGTTTTTACCCTGTATGGGTTTCCTCAGGAAAATATCTGTCTCTGTGTTTCTCATATGTGTGACTGATGTTGTATATGCCATTGTTTATCCCCCTACATTATTGTGATCATCATTTAGTGTCTTAGCAAAGAGTTTAAAAGAAGCATAATTGTTTAAGCACGGTAACAACTGATTCACCCCCCCCCCTCTCAGTTGACTAACAGAACTCTCATATTTCAAACCTGATTTCCCCAAAAAAAAAACATCGTTTAGGGCCTCAAAACAGCTCCAGAAGTGAAAACGGCTAAAAATAGTAAATTACCAAAAATGCCAGAAAACTGTTTTGAGCTAGTTGGAAAATGTGGGTGGTCACCGATATCCATCTGGATCATCCTCAACCCTCAATTGTGAAATTTTTTATACCTTCTATAATCTTCTTGAAATTCCCCACGTGGCTAGCCCCATATGCATGAGTAATGGTGGTTGAAGTATCATCCTATCGTACCATAGTGGTCAACATGATAGGTCAACTTGCGAGAGGAATAACTTTTTCATACGAGCTTTTATTGACGATATGTTTGCACCATAGGAAAAGTCTTAACGTCTAGAATATCTTCACGGGGTTTGATATCTGTTGGGAAAGTTTTGACCCCAAAAAATGTTTTTTGATGCCTCAAAATGGCTCTAGAAGGTTTCAAACCCCAATTTTCCAAACTGGGACCTGCCATTAAAATGACCCTACAAGTTGATTCCTCCAATTTTTTCCACTCTAAAAGAATCAAGATAGATGAGAAATAATATAATGATCCAATTTGGATCGCCAGCTATCAAGTCCTAGGATTTTTCTCTTTGAAATGAGTGCACTACCTCCTTTAGCTCCTATTATATCACATGGTTCATCATATGTTCATTCTAATTTTCCTCCACAAACCATGGGAAGAATGAAAAAATTCTTACAATTTCGACAATACTTGTCATTTTTGGCTCCTTGAATACAGATTGAAAATGTGTTATCCTACCTTAAATATTTCTTGAAATATTTTAACTATGTCACCCTTAGAATTTTGAATATCCCTTATTATATTCATACTCTTCTTCATTTTTGCATAGTTAAGAAAAAATCTAGTATTACCATCTCCATTTGCAATTCATATAGCCTTGCTTTTTAGTCTCCATTATGAAGCTTCTGTGTTTAATAATACCCTCCTTGAGTCCTCCAGCCTCTTCAAGATTAACTATTCATCTTCACTAAACACACCACTAGAATTTTGTACGTATATCTATGCAATATGGTTCTCTATAGCCTGTAGACCCATGTGAGAACTATTTTGTTTATAATTCACCCATTTAAGTGTTAGTTTCTTTACCCTTTTAAGGCTGCATTAAATTGAAACATAGTTGATTCTTCATTATCATGATTTACATGCTCCCACTACATGATAACCATCTCATTGAAACCCGCATCCTACATCTAATTATGGTAAACTTAAAATGTTCAAGGGGTTTTAAGTCATCATTCTCCATTTGAAGAAAAATTGGAGAATGATCAAATGCTCCCCTAGGGCCAACCCAATTTTTGACCTTTGCTACCTCTACCATGAGTCTATCTAAAATAATAATAAAAAACATGTTGATCCATTTTGAAATATCATCTTCCCCTTATTGGTTATTTTTCCATGTAGGAGTTATCTTGACTAACTCCACATCACAAATATTTTTCTCTTCAGATTTATGTATGAGGAAATATGTTAGGGAATATGGCCTTCCATTCCTTACCCTAATATCTCTTATCTACACCATTGAATTTTAGGTGGCCACCAATGATGACATTACCCCTCTTGATGTTGTCTTGCTCAAACCAATTCTCACGGAATTCTCTTTGATTCTCACAAGTTCCATACATATTGAAAAATGAAAATATCTTAACCAAGTTCAATGATTGAAGCTATACCTTTATTCATGACTGGATCATTTCTAAACTAAACAACCATGACCTCCTATTCCACCCTATGATTAGGCCTTCTCACCTTCCCATTAAATCCAAGGCCATAAAGTCCCACCCCTAAGAATCCCCTTAAGAGTGCCAATATACACATTACCTACCTCCATGGTTTCCTACAAGAAAATAATATCAATATTATGAGAACTAACTAGTCAATGAATCACACTCCTTTTGTGGATTGTACCCACACCTCAAATATTCATAGATACAATGATTATTTTTTAACCTTTTTAAAGGAATTCCCTACTCCAAGGGTCCTTGGAATCATGCTTTGCTTTCCAAACTTGACTTCTCATTCAACCTTTTTCCTTTACTAAGTGAATATACAACTTTGAGGGTCTTGTGCCATTTTCACCTCCATCCAATTAGACACAACCTTCCACCTTTGCATCCTATGATTCAACATTCAATAGTTTAGAGGATCTCAATTGATACATCTTCTCTCTTTCTCTTCAATTAGACCATTTAAGACCTTATTCTTAATCCCTTCTACCCTCTTGAAAGAAAACCCATCCTTGTGTATCTCTTTTGAAGAAAGGTCTAAAGCTTTTCCTTTTGTTTTCAAATCCTCTCACAAGTGGTCCAACACCACTTCATCCATTATATCTAGGAATTGCATTTCTTCTAAGGAGGGACTAATTACTTAAAAAGGATTCCCTTACTTCAACTTCATGGGGATACTTTGGAACCTCCTCGTGATTAATGAATGAGGTACTCTTGTCCCTCATGAGAATAATTTTTGAGTTCACCACAAGAGTGGAGACCTGCCTATTCTTTTAGAAAATAAACTCATGCATGGGATTCTTTCCTACAGACTGAGATTCATCTTCCAATGTAACCAATTTCTCACTTGAAATAAAGGATGAGGTCTTGTGGGTGCCTAGGTTATCCTTTTCTCCAATATTTTTTGTTCCCGAGCTCTCATATACATTGTTACATCCTTTGAGATAGTGTCAAATCTCTCACTCGAACCAATGTAATTGAAATGGAACATTTTAGTAATCCATAATTTGAATATTGTTCCATCTATCATAAAAAAACTCCAAAGGTTTTGGCAATCCCTTTCTTAAGTCCATATCAACACACTTGTTTTGCAACAAATCTATCAAAATCAATACATTGATTAGGACCAAAGAATATGAACTTACCTAGATTATTTCCAACGTCCATCAATATTTTTTCCTACCATATTTCAATCATTAAGCCCAATAGTTTTACCCATATTGCTTGAGAAATCACAACCTCCCTGTTATGATGAAAAAAGTTTCCCATTTTTTTAGTGTCGGATGTGTATTATTCCATAACCAATGTCTCTTATTGATAGTCTCAATATTCTTCTCCTACCAAAACACAAATTTTATCCAACCTTTAGACAGAATATGGAATGATGGGACATATCCCACTATCAAAAACATGTTCTTTTCCACCAAGTTCCTCAAAGAAACTTCAAAAATATATCTCCCATGGAATTTCCCCACCAAACCCTAACGTTGATAATGATTTATCTCCTCCAACATGACTCCCTTACCCACTATCAACCTTGGCCTCTCCTCTCTCTACCTAACAACCCATATTATCCCTTTCCTAAGCTTAGTCTCCTCCATTCTTCTATAAACCTTATTTTCCCCGGATGGTTTCATCTCAGGCTCTGGGAATTTTACCAATGATCTCTACATATCTCCTCCACGGTCAATTTTGTTGGATTACTGAGAGGGGGGTGAATCAGTAATAGAGAAATCCAATCATTTTCAACCACAAAATGCAAGTGTTATATCAATGTAGCATTATCATCCAATAGTTGCAGAGTAAATAAACAATGAACAAATAAGCAATCATACACATATACAGTACACCATTGTTTTACATGGAAACCCAAAGCGGGAGAAAACCATAGAATGTTTTTTCTTATATGTCTTTAAGAGTTACATTCATTGGAAGCACCAACTTCCTTTGTTTTCCAACTACAAATGGAAGGAGGCTCCAACCCCCTAGTTTCTCAAGCTACAACCTGAGGGAAGCTCCAGTTCATCAATTCTCTGGCTACAACCAGAAGGAGGCTACAACCCCCTATGTTCTCCAGATACAACCAAAAGGTGGCTACAACCACCTGTCCTTGCCCCGTCCAACCACCCTAAAATAAAAGTAGAATGATGGAACCACTGTCACACTATCACTGTGAGATATACTACTGTAAATATGTACCAATCAACCTACACCAAACAACTTGTACCAATAACCTAAACCATGCATCAACCATGCATCAACTTGTACCAACAACCTATACCATGCATCAACTTCACATAAACTATGAATCATCGACATGTACCAACATCGTCAACTATACACCTCATGTATGTGCCAACTCATCAACTACTTGTCTCAACCATGTACCCAACATGTACCTCAACCATATACCAAATACATACACCAATATAACCATAAAAAATTCATCACTCTATCCATAAACCAAATACCATAAAACCTTACTTCAAACCATGTGCCACAACCTCACTGTTATGTAGCCTCAAGCTAAACCAACAACTTCAGCAACACATCACAACCAAAAGAACAATACCCATATGCCAAATACCAACAACAAAATACCAACCGTATCTCTCAACAAATCTGATATATGCAACAATAATGAACATCCAATACCATCTCAAGATCTCACCATAGCTCACAAAACATACCTCAAACAAGATGTGCTATATCTCTCATAAATAGACCCCAACCATGTTGTTGCCGTGATTTTTTTGCCGCACTTTTTCTTGCTTACTTTTTCTACAGCACTTTTTCTATCGCACTTTTTCTACCACGATTTTTCTGTCGCACTTTTTCTGCCAGCGGGGTTTTTTACCGCGACTTTTCTGTCGCACTTTTTCTTCCACAGTTTTTCTACCAGACTTTTATGCCGCACTTTTCCTGTCGCACTTTTTATGTCGCGATTTTTCTATCACACTTTTTCTGCCGTGATTTTTCTATCACACTTTTTCTTCCACACTTTTTCTGTCGCACTTTTCCTACTGCACTTTTCCTGCCGCAATTTTCCTGCCACAATTTTTATGTCGTACTTTTCTTGCCACACTTTTCCTACCACACTTTTTTCTATCAATAATACTTGCCCAAATAACCTTTCACAAAATAGATATTCAACGATATTCAATAAGTTCAAGTGTGATTAAATGAGAGAGCCTTGCCTCTTATTTATACTTTCATGTAGCATCCCACTTTCCTTATTTTAGGGAGTTTTCCATTAACTTTATTATTTAAATAATTTATTTTGCAAACACTTTGACTACTTTGACCTTTTGGGGCTTCTAGATGACTCATGAGGGTTCTCCAACTTCACATGGCCATAACTCTCTAACCGTGAGGAGTTATGTGATGTTCCACATACCACTGAAAATGACATGACATGTACTATCCATCTAGAATAGTCTTACCTGTAAATATATTAAAACTCATACCATTATCCATCAAACAAACTTGGGTCCATTACCCAAACCTTTGTGGTACCAAAATTCGCTACCAAACTTTCTTCAAGGGTTGACATCAATGACAACCGACCCAATTAATCAACAATCTCCCCCTTTGGAATTGATGGCAACACTATGATGCAATATTGAAGTCATGATATGCAATACTGAAGTCATATCACTCATGCTCCCCCTGGAACCATGCCTCTGTGCTCTGCATCTGATAAATCTCTCCCCCTTTGTCATCAATGGAAAAGGTAAATTTTCATCCGGGGTTGCTCCCCCTAACTGAACTATCCTTGGGGATACTCCCCTTGACTGAACTCTTCTTGAAACTGATCTTCTGACCTTAACTGTCCTCTTTATGGTGTTTCCTCGTGTAAATATAAGACATATAAGATAAGCATTCAAAAGCATTCATTTTTTAGTAGAAATTTCTCTGAGTCTCTGGTGAAGATACTCAAAGGATTTCTGTGGAAGCGGTTTTATAAAGATATATGCCACTTGTTATTTTTTTCCCACATATTCAACTCTGATGTTCTTCTCTACAACCTGTTCCCGTAGAAAGTGATACTCGATTGGAATGTGCTTCGTATTGGAGTGCATCATCGGGTTCTTTGAAATACAGATGGTGCTTGTATTATCACAATAGATTGGAATAGGCTCATCATACTCAACATGTATATATGTCAGAGTTTATTTCATCCATAGAACCTGTGTACAACATGTTGTTGTTGCAATATACTCTGCCTCGGTTGTATATAAGGATATTGATGATTGTTTCTTTCTTAGCCATGATATAAAGACTCACCCAAGTAGAACACTGCTCCACTAGTGCTTCGTCGGTCATCAATGCAACCTTCCCAATCTGCATCTGTGTAGGAAATAAGTGATAGATCATTTCCTTTTGGATACCATAATCCAAACTCTTATATTCCTTTGAGATGTCTGGAAATCATCTTCACTGCTACAACATGTGTTTCCTTTCATGTTGCTTGAAATCGTGCCACTTGTCCAACTGCCTGCATTAAATCTGGTCTAGATGTTGTCACATATAGTAAGCTGCCAATCATTGATATGTATTACCTTTGGTCTATAGACTTTGAATCATCATATTTTCTCAACTTGCAACTGGTTTTCATAGGAGTGGTAACTGGTTTGCAATCTTCCATTCCAAACCTCTTCAACATTTCTCTGATATACTTAGTTTGAGAAATAAAAATTCCTTGGTTTCTTTGACATATCTGAAGACCCAGAAAGAAGGATAGTTCTCTGAGTAATGACATTTCAAATTCATTCTGCATATCCTTTGCAAATTTCTATCTTAAACTGTCATCATTACTTCCAAAAATAATATCATTAACATAAACTTCAATTAATAAAATACTATCTTGAGTTACCTTGATGTATAGGTAGTTGTCTGCACTTCCTTTTCTGAACCCTGCCTGTTGTAGATGTTTATCTAGTCTAGAGTACCATACTTTAGGAGCCTGTTTTAGACCATACAAAGCCTTCTTAAATTTACACACATAATCTATGTTCTCTGACAACTGAAATCCTTTTGGTTGTTCAATGTAGACTTCCTCTTCAAGTTCCCCATTCAGAAAAGTCGATTTTATGTCCATCTGATATACTTTAATATTCTTGGAGCAAGCATAAGCAAAAAGCAATTGGATTGCTTCCATTCTGGCAACTGGGGAAAATGTCTCTTCAAAGTCGATTCCTTCAACCTGTGTGTATCCTTTACATACCAATCTAGCTTTGTTCCTTGTAACTTTTCCATCTTCATTCAATTTATTTCTAAATACCCACTTTGTGTCAATCACATTCTTATTCTTTGGTCTTGGAACCAATTCCCAAGTGTCATTCTTCTCTATTCGATCCAATTCTTCATCCATGGCCTTATTCCAAAATTCATCCTTGCTGGCCTCTTCAAAACTATTTGGTTCAATCGTAGATGAGAGTGCTAGGTGCATTTGTTCTGGTGAACAGATTCTTCTTCTAATCTCAACTCCTGCATCTTTGTTTCCGATAATCTGATCTGAAGGATGATTCTTATGTACTCATTTTCTAGGTGTCTTTGGATACACTTGTTGAACTTTCTCTTCTACTTCTCTCTGATCCTCTTCATCTTCCCCTTCTACTTCTTCTTCATCTTCTGCTTATTCTTCGTAAAGATGTTCCATTGATTCATTTTCTTCTTCCTTTAATTCTCGTCCACCTATTTCATCAATTGTTACATTGATGCTTTCCACAAATTTGTTCAACCTCGTATTGTAACACTTGTATGATTTCCTTGTACTTGAGTAACCAACAAGTACTCTTTTTTCCACACGAGAGTCAAACTTTCCCATTCTTCCATCTTCTCTTTTGATGTAGCATTTGCTTCCAAATACTCTGAAGTGTTTCACATTTACTGGTCTTCCTTTCCATAGATCGTAGGGAGTTTTGTCAGTGTTTTTTTTTAGCATTACTTTGTTTTGAATGTGAACCGTTGTATGCATTGCATGTGTCTAAAAGATATCTATCAATTTGGAATCCATTAACATTGTTCGATCCATTTCCTGTACTATCATGTTTTTTCTTTCAACAACTCCATTATGTTGAGGTGTCCTAGCAATGGAGAATTGTATTTTTATTCCATGCCGGTTGCAGTAGTCCATAAATTAATTTGAAGTGAACTCTCCTCCATTATCAGATCTCAAACATTTGATTTTTGAATCCATTTCATTTTCAACCATTTCCTTGTAGACCTTGAAGTTTTCAAAAGATTTTGATTTATTCCTGAGAGAGAAAACTACAGTCATTATTGTATAATCATCAATTAATAACATAAAGTATTTCTCACTTTTTAAACCCTTTGTTGTAGTTGGTCCAACTAAATCAGTATGCACAATTTCTAGTGGTCTTGTCGTTGAATATTCCTTTGATTTAAACATGGTCTTTGCTTGCTTTCCTTGTTGGCAATGCTTGCATAAAGTGTTGGTTCGTTTCGTAATCTGGGGCATTTCTCTAACTGCTTGTTTTTTGCTAAATTTGACAAGGTTATCAAAGTGTATGTGACCCATTCTTCTGTGCCATATCCATCTTTCATCTTCCTTTCCTAGACAACACTTTTCATTTCCAATTTCATTTAATACATATATGTTGCTTGAATTTCTTGCAGTTGTTGAGATAAATTTTCCTGAACCTTCTTTTCTTATATCGCACTTTTGTGAATCGAAATTAACTTTATGACCTTGGTCACACATTTGACTCACACTTAGAATATTATGTTTCATATCTTCTACGAGTAGAACATTTTCTGCCTTGGTATTCTTGTTTCCAATTCTGACTGTGCCTTTTCCAATGATTTTAGTTGAATCATCATTTTAGAACGAGACTGATCCATCTCTTTCCTTTCTTAATGTAAGAAACCTGTATTTATCACCTGTCATGTGTTTTGAACAGCCACTGTCAACATACCAACCATGTTTCTTCTGCTTAGCTTGTAGAGCGAGTGTGCATTCTTCTTTGCTATACTGATTCTACTTTCTTATCCATGTTCTCTTATGAGGTTCTTGTATGTGACTGTTGTTGTTTTGTTGTGGTTCTCTAGGAGGAAATGTCATTCTACAATCTTTGGCCATGTGCCCAAATTTGTTACACTTGTAGCATTCTACTTCAGTGCTCAATGATTCAAACATGTTGTAACTTCTTGTCTGTGTTTCATTAGGCCTTCCTAGATAATCCTTTTGGGTATGACTTTCAAAGTTGTTTGTGTTCCTGTTGTTAGCTCTGCAATTCATAGCTTTATGTCCAAAATTATTACATGCATAACATAAACCAAAAAATATAGTTTGTTACCTGGGATTTGAAGATATTCTGAAAGGATTTTCTCTTTTGAATATTTTTTCTTCTTGAGGCCTATCTGTTGATCATTGATTCTAAAATCTAAATCTTCTCGGTGGAGGTGTGTCCCTGTAATCTTCTTTGTAGGTATTCATATCCCCTTTGATTATTTCTGCATAGCTTTTTGGATATGTTTCTTGTTCTGTTGTTTTGGAGCTTAATCCCTTTTCTGTCTGATTGTATCCAAATCCAGACTTGTCATGATGAGGCTTTTGACTGTTGATAATGTTATCCAAAACTTTTGAGTTGTTCTGCATATTTTTGTCTTGAAGATCCTTTCTTAATGTGACAATCTCTACTCCAAATTTCCAATGATCCTATCTTTTTCTTCTATTTTTTCTTTGAGTACTTCTTCAATTCTTTTATCTTCTTCTATTTGAACCTTCAAATTTGTGTTCATTTGTTCTAGTTTCTGGGTGTCTTCTTTATTGTCTAGTTCTGCTTGTACCTTCTTGTTTTTCTTCTTTTTTCTTCTTATAACTTCTATGGCACACAATAATTCTTCTCGATAGTCAACTTCTGCCTCTTCATATTCTTCTTCAGTGTATTCTTTATCAGAGTCTTCTACTGCCATGAATAGAACTTTTTTTGTTTCACTGTCACTGACTTCATCTTCATCTAATGAGGAGATGTCTTCTTTGGTGCATAATCTTTTCTTGAAATATTTTTTTGTGGTTCTTTTTCCTTTATATGTTTGTTTGTTATCTGAGTAATCTTCATGATTCCTATTATTTTTCTTATGAGGACATTTGTTAGCAAAATGACCAATACCATCACAATTAAAACAAATCAATGGAAACTTACCTTTATATCTGTCTTTGGTTCCTTTGTTCAATATTTTGACAAAGTTGGCCATTTCTTCATCATCTTCTGAGATGTCAATGTTGTTGTTATGTTCTTTTTCCTTTTTCTTTGACCTTTTGGATGCTTTGAAAGCTGCTTCTTTTATATCTGGATTTTCCTGTTCAGTTCTCATTTCATATGCTGTGAAGATTCCATGTAGTTCGGCCATGCTTATTGAGTATAGGAGTTATCATCTTGCCCTTATTGGTTATTTTTCCATGTAGGAGTTATCTTGACTAACTCCACATCACAAAGATTTTTCTCTTCACATTTGTGTATGAGGAAATATGTTAGGGAATCTGGCCTTCCATTTCTTCCCCTAATATCTCTTATCTACACCATTGAATTTTAGGTGGCCACCAATGATGACATTACCCCTCTTGATGTTGTCTTGCTCAAACCCATTCTCATGGAATTCTCTTTGATTCTCACAAGTTCCATACATATTGAAAAATGAAAATATCTTAACCAAGTTCAATGATTGAAGTTATACCTTTATTCATGACTGGAGCATTTCTAAACTAAACAACCATCGCCTCTTATTCCACCCTATGATTAGGCCTCCTAACCTTCCCATTAAATCCAAGGCCACAAAGTCCCGCCCCTAAGAATCCCCTTAAGAGTGTCAATAGCCACATTACCTACCACCATGGTTTCCTACAAGAAAATAATATCAATATTATGAGAAATAACTAGTCAATGAATCACGCTCCTTTTGTGGATTGTACCCACACCTCAAATATTCATAGATACAATGATTATTTTTTAACCTTTTAAAAGGAATTCCCTACTCCAAGGGTCATTGGAATCATGCTTTGCTTTCCAAACTTGACTTCTCATTAAACCTTTTTCCTTTACTAAGTGAATATACAACTTTGAGGGTCTTGTGCCATTTTCACCTCCATCCAATTAGACACAACCTTCCACCTTTGCATCCTATGATTCAACATTCAATAGTTTAGAGGATCTTGATTGATACATATTCTCTCTTTCTCTTCAGTTAGACCATTTAAGACCTTATTCTCAATCCCTTCTACCCTCTTGAAAGAAAATCCATCTCTGTGTATCTCTTTTGAAGAAATCTCTAAAGCTTTTCCTTTTGTTTTCAACTCCTCTCACAGATGGTCCAACACCACTTCAACCACTATATCTAGGAATTTCATTTCTTCTAAGGAGGGACCAATTACTTAAAAAGGATTCTCTTACTTCAACTTCATGGGGATACTTTGACACCTCCTCGTGATTAATGAATGAGCTACGCTTGTTCCTCGTGGGAATAATTTTTGAGTTCACCACAAGAGTGGAGACCTACCTATTCTTCTAGAAAATATCCTCACCCATGGGATTCTCTCCTACAGACTGACATTCATCTTCCAATGTAAACAGTTTCTCACTTGAAATAGGGGATGAGGTCTTGTGGGTGCCTAGTTTATCCTTTTCTCCAATATTTTTTGTTCTCAAGCTCCCATCTACATTGTTACATCCTTATAGATAGTGTCAAATCTCTCACTCGAACCACCTTTGCCTTAGGAAATACCATGCTTCCATTCTTTAAAGGGAATTCATAATTAATATGTACATATTAGTGATGCCAATGTCATTGAAATGGAACATTTTAGTAATCCATAATTTGAATATTGTTCCATCTATCATAAACAAACTCCAAAGGTTTTGGAAATCCTTTTCTTAAGTCCATATCAACACACTTTTTTGCAACAAATCTATCAAAATCGGTACATTGATTAGGACCAAAGAATATGAACTTACCTAGATTATTTCCAATGTCCATCAATATTTTTTCCTACCATATTTCAATCATTAAACCCAATAGTTTTACCCATATTGCTTGAGAAATCACAACCTCCCTATTATGATGAAAAAAGGTTCCCATTCTTTTAGTGTCGGATGTGTATTATTCCATAACCAATGTCTCTTCTTGATAGTCTCAATATTCTTCTCCTACCAAAACACAAATTTTATCCAACCTTTAGACAAAATATGGAAGGATGGGACATATCCCACTATCAAAAATGTGTTCTTTTCCACCAAGTTCCTCAAAGAAACTTCAAAAATATATCTCACATGGAATTTCCCCACCAAACCCTAACATTGATAATGATTTATCTCCTGCAACATGACTCCTTTACCCACTATCAACCTTGGCCTCTCCTCTCTCTACCTAACAACCCATATTCTCCTTTTCCTAAGCTTAGTCTCCTCCATTCTTTTATAAACCTTATTTTCCTCAGATGGTTTCATCTCAGGCTCTAGGAATTTTACCTATGCTCTCTACATATCTCCTCCATGGTCAATTTTGTTGGATTACTGAGAGGGGAGGGTGAATCAGTAATAGATAAATCCAATCATTTTCAACCACAAATTGCAAGTGTTACATCAATGTAGCATTATCATCCAATAGTTGCAGAGTAAATAAACAATGAACAAATGAGCAACCATACACATATACAGTACACCAGTGTTTTACGTGGAAACCCAAAGTAGGAGAAAACCACATAATGTTTTTTCTTATATGAATTTAAGAGTTACATTCATTGGAAGCACTAACTTCCTTTTTTTCCCAGATGCAATTGGAAGGAGGCTCCAACCCTCTAGTTTCTCAGGCTACAACCTGAGGGAAGCTCCAACTCCCTAATTCTATGGCTACAACCAAAAGGAGGCTAAAACCCCCTATGTTCTCCGGCTACAGCCAAAAGGTGGCTACAACCACCTGTCCTTGCCCCATCCAACCACCCTGAAATAAAAGTAGAATGATGGAATCACTATCACACTATCACTGTTAGATATACTACTATAAACATGTACTAATCAACCTGCACCAAACAACCTGAACCATGCATCAACCTGTACCAATAACCTGTAACAACCTGTACCATGCATCAACTTCACATCAAATATGACTCATCAAGATGTACCAACATCATGAACTATACACCTCATGTATGTGCCAACTCATCAACTACTTGTCTCAACCATGTACCCAACATGTACTCAACCATATACCAAATACATACACCAATATAACCATAAAAAAATCATCACTCTATCCATAAACCAAATACCATAAACCCTTACATCAAACCATGTGCCACAACCTCACTGTTATGTAGCCTCAAGATAAACCAACAACTTTAGCAATACATCACAACCAAAAGACCAATACCCATATTCCAAATACCAACAAAAAAATACGAACCGTATCCCTCAACAAATCTGATATATGCAGCAATATTGAACATCCAATACCATCTAAAGAGCTAAACCCTAGCTCACAAAACATACCTCAAACAAGATGTGTTATATCTCTCATAAATAAACCCCAACCATGTTGTTGCCGCGATTTTTCTGCCTCACTTTTTCTGCCGTGATTTTTCTGCCGCACTTTTTATGTTGTGATTTTTCTGTCGCACTTTTTCTGCTGCGATTTTTCTATCGCACTTTTTCTGCCGTGATTTTTCTGTCGCACTTTTTGTGCTACACTTTTTCTGTGGCAGTTTTCCTACCACACTTTTCCTGCCACACTTTTTCTATCGCGATTTTTCTATCGCACTTTTTCTGCCGCGATTTTTCTACCTCGATTTTTCTGTCTCACTTTTTCTGCTACACTTTTTCTACCGCACTTTTACTACCACACTTTTTATGCTGCACTTTTCCTGTCGCACTTTTCCTGCCACACTTTTCTCTATCAATAATACTTTCCTAAATAACCTTTCACAAAATAGATATTCAATGATATTCAATAGGTTCAAGTGTGATTAAATGAGAGAGCCTTGCCTCTTATTTATACTTTCATGTAGCATCCCACTTTCCTTATTTTAGGGAGTTCTCCATTAATTTTATTATTTAAATAATTTCTTTTGCAAACACTTTGACTACTTTGACCTTTTGGGGCTTTTAGATGACTCATGAGGGTTCTCCAAATTCACATGACCATAAATCTCTAACCGTGAGGAGTTATGTGACGTTCCACATACCATCGGAAATGGCATGACATGTACTATCCATCTAGAATAGTCTTACCTGCAAATATATCAAAACTCATACCATTATCCATAAAACAAACTTGGTTCCATTACCCAAACCTTTGTGCTACCATAATTCACTACCGGACTTTCTTCAAGGGTTGACATCAATGGCAACCAACCCAATTAATCAACAAATTTCATGGACTATTCTACCAACATAGGTTGAATTGAATCTAAGTCTATTAATTTTGGAGGCCTTTGAGAATAATAACTTGTGTTCTACCTTCAAGGTGTTTTCTAAAGCTTTACTCCACTCATGGGAGGGGGAGGAACTAATATCTATAGTATCCCCCTATCACATCAACCAAGTATTCATTAGGAGACAAATGGGAACTTTTTACTTGAGGATTTGAGGTTGGAGCTCCCACTTTATCTTTTTTCAAATGGGGATATGTTTGTGGAAAGGGGCTAAGAATTTTCCTTACCTTTTCCCATTAAAAAATATGAAAGTCTCCTCATTCCATTGGATTATGATAAGGGCTTAAGGTTTCTTCTTGGAACAAGAAAAAAATATAGTAGAAGTGAATCAAAAATATTCCAAGAGAAAAGGTGGTGTCAATAGACATTGTTAGCACTTAATCACAATGAGCATGGCTCCATGAATACATGATTGATAGGTTGATATATAAGATCATCTAAATATTCTTAGGTGGATAATATAAACCCTCTATGTATAGGAACACATCCCACAACTATCCATATAATGTAGATCTATTTGATCAAGGTGGAAAACTTCAACTCCACGCGCCCAATCAAGTCCACTCCTCGGTCAACTACCTTAATGGTCAACTCCCTCTTCATGGTAGGATAAAAAATCTAAAAATATGAGTTTACAATAAGAACCATAGGTTCCAACATTTCCATCATACCCTATACCAAAGTTTATATACAAAGAAAAACTAGGTTCCAAGGAAAAATACTTACTAAGATGATCTCCTAGGGTAGAAACATCTTAGTTTGGAATTATGAAATTTGGCACCAATCCTTCCAGCGAATCCACTAAATAGTCCACTAGTTCTTCATCTCTTTCCCTATTTTGTATACATTTTGCCTCTACCTCTTCAAACAACCCCATCTTTAATCACCTCCTTTTCTAGATGTCATGACCTACGTTGACTGATGGCCTACAACATTTCATAATAAAAAATATTTTCTTCCATATTCTAATGCTCCAATCAAATTGGAAGCAAAAGTTGAAATGATCTCTTATGATGGAGAAAACGATGTTGAAAATCTCAATAGTTGGTTGAAGAAGGTAGATATATATTTCAACATGCATAGAATAAGAGAGGAGCACCAAATTTCTTTTATCGATTTAAAAATGTTTGGTCATGATTTGATTTATTGGGAGAGATAAGTATATTATTTGGGATTGGGGGGAAATCCCATGGTGACTAAATGGGTACACTTCATGGAATTTATTAAATCACAATTATATCCAATAAGCTATGAAAAGGATAAACCCATGAGATGGTAGTAACACTGGAAAGAGAAAGGACAAAGTGTTCAAGAGTGCACTTCCACATTCTAAAGAAATCCATGATTTTGGAAATCTCGCTAGAAGAACTAGTGGTAGTAGTGAACTACCTTGGAGTTCTACATGGTCATATATAAAGGAATTTGTGTATTTTGAATGAGAGAAGCATGGATGAAGAAAGAAAAAAAAATATTTATATTGATATGGCTATTGTAGCTCAAAGCTACAACCCCCTTCTTTTTTAGAAAAAATGCATTATAGACTCACACATGTAAAGGTTCAAGTATTAGGGGTCATTTTCCATGAAAAATCCCTTTATTCAAACCAACCAACCATTTTGGGAACATTGAGAAAATTATGGTGGTATGTTACTATCATTAGGTTAAGGAAAATTATGTTTTGAGGAATATCCCATGGCCATTTATAGTTGAGAAGTAGGTATTCATGCTTGTTTGTGCAAAGTTATAGTGTAATTGAGCATCAAAAAGAAAGAAGAAAAATTACAAGTGAAGAGAATGCCCTTAAGTGGTCTTGACACTCCAGAACATGTAATACAAATATGTATCCCCTCTTGAATGGATCTCTAATTCTCCCCCATGATTCACAAATCATTTAATCATATTATATCAATGGTATGGATTCATAAGATTGAAAAATCATGTAAGCATATTACATAACCCCTACTACCAAGAATATGACACTCGTCAACCACATGTAGCAAGATAATAAGGGATCAATAGGATTTCCCACTGACTAGAAATGACAGACCAAGATAATGCACACTTTGCTTCAACAAACCCTAGGACACCTAGAGGGAGTGTGCATGCCATCGGGAGATTGGCAATGAAACTTTTCTCACTGGAACCTTCATGTCATTCTAAAGTTAGAACCCTTCCAAATAATAAAATGACATGTGGCCACTAAGAAATCACAAGAACAATGAGATATAATGAAATATTAATGCTTAGTCATTTGGGAGATCCTAGATTCCTTAGGCCCATAAGATACTTAGCATCATTTCACATCCCAACCTGACAACTTCTTTGGCACTCTCCCAAGATGCATATCTCATCCAATGTAAAGATATTGATGATGTGTACCTTCCCTATGACAATATCACATAGGCATGACATTAAGGCTTCAACCAATACTAAGAAGAGATGTATTCATTAGATACATAGGAATGGTGGACCAAGGAGTAAATATTAATATCTAGTTGGAATGAGAATAAGGAAAATACTTTAACTGGCGACTTAAACATGACACATGGTGTCATTATCCACTCCTTCCTGACAAAAGGCCTAACATCACTTAGAGTGAACAAACTATCCAATCTCAAGAGATGGATGGTGCATATTGACTTTCGAACACAACCTCACCTATATGACATTAAAGGCCATTGCCAAAGACAATTTGACACCCAATTTGTGTTGGTTGGTAAAGGAAAAAAATGTAAGGTAGATGAATCATATTCATTTCCCAACCCCTAAGATGCATATTTTCTCAAAGGATCCCTCGTGATCTCCGATGTTTATCTCACTGGTCCACATGGCACAAGGGCTAATTCACCAAAATGTAAATTACAAAGGTAGGAAGTAGACACCATGTACAAAATAAATAAATTGCATGGTTGATCTTGAATTCATGGTAGATCTTGTGATATTATAAAAAAAATTGATTCTTCGGTAATAAGAAAGTCCTATCTTCTCTCCCATCTCATTGAGTATTCATTAACTTGAAAAGAAAAAAAAAACTATTCTAAGTTATGATCATGAAGATTGACCTACCTTGGAAATATTGTTTCCCTCTCTTTCCAATTGAGCTCACCATTAGTTCAGTAACAATTCCAAGTATCTTCAAGGCCTCTTGTAGAATTCACTTTCATGGAAATGCCCCCTAAGGAGAAAACATCTACTACTTTAATGCATGAGTTTGGAAATATTAGTGAGAAGAATATGTTGAGGAAAGGTTTAATGGCTACGAATTCATTGTCATGTACAATTGAGCTAGATACCTTAGGTATTCATCCCTAGGTAAATCCAAAAGTATCCAACTAGAAATAAAAATTTAAATCCTTGGGAAAGTGACCTAGCCCAAGATATAGTTCCAACTATGTACGCCATCCTTGGTTTGTTGAGTTATGTGTAAAACCTTATGACCCTACAAGTCAATACATTTTGTCTAGTTATTGTATTTCATAATCTTCCATGTGACCCTACAAGAAATACAATCCATGTTAATGCTCTAAGAAGGTTCTACAGTTTTCTTATCTACTCCCCAAAAATACACACACACACACAGATCACTTGTGTGTGTCTTGTTTTCCTTCAAATCACTTATCCACTCAGTGGGATTGGCTATTGTGCTTCATTATTATTTTATAGGCCCAATAAATCAAATTGATTATCTTGGTAAAACAACATTAGGTAGAATATATATGAGTAAAATCTAAGTGCCTAATCTGTTTAAACTCAATTGCCTTTGCATGGATTGGGCTGTGTATTTAGAGTATATGACTACCCTACCATGAGTGTGAATTTAATTAATGATGGGTACCATGAATGTCTCGATTATTGAATGTGTATTTCAACAACATGAAAACCAACACTTAAGCCTAGTTCTTAAATAAATTAATAGAGAATTTGTCATTTTGGGACATGGATTATCCCTATTTCAAGAACTTATTGAACATGTGTGTGTGTGTGTGTGTGTGTGTGTGTGTGTGTGTGTGTGTGTGTGTTCAATAAGTTCTTGAAATAGGGATAATCCATGTCCCAAAATGACAAATTCTCTATTAGTTTATTTAAGAACTAGGTTTAAGTATTGGTTTTCACACACACACACATATATATCAAACATGGGCAAGGTCGATATGTTCAATAAGTTCTTGAAATAGGGATAATCCATCTCCCAAAATGACAAATTCTCCATTAGTTTATTTAAGAACTAGGCTTAAGTGTTGGTTTTCATGTTGTTGTGATACACATTCAATAATGGAGACATTCATGGTACCCATAATTAATTAAATTCACACTCAAGGTAGGGTAGTCATATACTCTAAATACCTAGCCCAATCCATGCAAAGGAAATTGAGTTTAAACAGATTGGGCACTTATATTTTACTTGTATCTATTCTACCTAATGTTGTTTTACCAAGATAATCAATTTGATTTATTGGGCCTATAAAATAATAATGACACACAATAGCCAATCCCACAGAGTGGACAAGTGATTTGAAGGAAAACAATACACTAACAAGGCATAATATGTTTGTGGATGGGTTTATGAGAAGGGTATTTCAAATTTTTCAAAGAGAGTTAACTCCAAGAATTCCCCTAGAGTGAAAGCATACCCTTCATTTGATGAAAATATCAGGAAATGGGATTGGTATGTATATGAAGACTACATAGTAATCATCGTATATGGCTTCATTGGAAATTTGTATAATCTACCTAGTTTCCTTACTACCAGAATTTTTTCCTTGGAATTCATAAGGGAAATGGAATAGGTTGACTTGGAGTTATTTAGAGGACATAAGTGGCCTTCTCACTTCACACCATTCCCATTAAGAAATTTATCCTTACTATTAGAGAGGCCTTCAACAAAGTTATCCAAATTCACATGCAAATTTTGAAGGATATACTAAATGGAATTATGATCCCCATGGCATGATTTAGATAAGAAGGTAGGATCATCCAATGGATTTTTCCCACTATAGTAGGCCATAAATTGAAAATTTGGAGAATCTACATACATGAGAGCATGTGCTCCAAACTCCGAGAAACAGGGAAATTGAACATGGGATGAATGAAAATAAGATGCCAAGGAGATTAATCAACTAAAATCACCTCTTAATTATTTTAATTTTTATAGGAAGCCTGGAGAAACCATCCTTAAGGAAAAAATAAATCTTCCAGTTTGTTGGAAAATAATCGAAGAGCCAAATCACAAGAAACTAAAAAAATTAGGGCATCAAGATTGGTTAGGTTTGAGATTGGCAAGCCTAATTTATAATTTGTCGTTAAAAGAGCACATATATGACATTGAAGGTAGTGAGGAGGAGGAGGAGGAGGATGAAGAAGAATTTGGCACTCCTTTAGTTGAGAATATATCTACCTAGGAAAAATAAAAGAAGAAAAACACATTTATATGGTCTAAGCTTCAAGATAGTTGATGAAATGGGATATCCAAGTCCAAATTTCAGGACCTTAGATAAAGAAGGAAAGGGTGCATGGATTGTTCCAAAACCCACACAACATCAAAGAAAGAAAGGAATAGGGGATAAGGTAGGGGCCAATATGTTTGGGCTGCCACTTTTGTAGCATGTGGATAAAACAATAATATTGTCTCTAGACCAGGTGAGAAACAATAATAAAAAACATAAGTAGACAAATGCTAAGAAAACTAGTATTCAACTCACTCTAAACCAAGTTCTCAAGAGTCGCATATTTATAGTGTCCTTCATAATTCATATCTTTATGTTGGGGATAGTCATCCCATTAAGGATCCAAATGGAGGAGATACAGATAAGAATGGTTCTAACGAGGATACCAACAAGAAAAGAAAAGAAGAAGATCCTCCTAAGTATTTAGAGGCCAAAAAGTATAGGAAAGAGGATGTGGTGTACCTTAATAGATGAAAGAAAAAAAATTAGAGTGATATTGACATAAATGTAACTATATAAAGAATAAAGAATAAAATCAAAGCATTCAAACAGTGGTGATAAGAAATAAGCAAACATTTATTGATATTTTGAATAGGAAGCAATGTCCACTTGTCTCTTCGAGGGGGGAACCTCTATTTAAGAAGAGCCCCAATACAATATTAGTCACTTAGCACCTTGTTATCACGTAGATTGTCATTTGGGCAAAGCCCAACCCAAGTAAAAAGTGTGATATACAACTAGGGACACCTATCAATGTCACCTCAATATGTATCCCCCTTATTTTAGTGATGGACAAGTCCAACACAAGGGAGGCTTCCCAAGTGACCCTAGGGGGATTGCAAGGAAAAATAAAAGGAGAAGAATGAAGCACCCCTATAGGTCACAATGAAGGGTTCTAGGAGCTTATGGAGGTTGAGTATCAGGTAAGGAAAGGTTGCTAATGGGGAGTACCTAAAAAACCAATGTTAGACAACCAAAACAATACCAAATATGATAAAATTAGCCCTAGAACATGAGGGAAATCAACAAGAACCCTTGATGTCCCAAAATTGCAACATACAACAATAATATATCAGCAATGACATAGTTATAAAAATTTCAATTATATCATCTAATTCAACATATGAAATTGGATCAATGAGCATACAACTTAGAGATAATGTTCCAATGCTTAGCACAATGAATTAGATGACAATAGAAGGTTGTAAAAGTAATTTATCAGCAAGATTTATGACAGTCTTATGGATTTAGATTATTTTTTCTATAGAAGCAATATTTAACCATGGAAAACAACAATTAAATGGCTCAAAATGAAGCTTAATACAAACACTTTCAGTTCCAATGATCAAACCATGATTTCCTTAGTTAAATTGCAATTAAAATGAAATATAGCAGCAATTATATCATCCCTAATGGTTGTAGCAAATAGTTTATAACAACAGCTCGATCACTTGGTTAGTTATGATTCCATTAACATAGAAGAGAGACAATAGCATGTAGGATCAAACTCTATTGTTAGAAGTTTCCCACCACTAAATTTCACATTTATCAATGCAAGATTTTACAATCTCCAATGCAACTAATGGCTTGTCTATTGGGTTATGCAGTCTCTTGCTCTGTCACAACCAAGTTAAACTAGGTTTTGATGATCTTCTAGGGGTGTAAACCTTCTTAAAGAAGACAAACCCTAGCAAGGTTTTGCTACAAGGGTGTAAACCCTCTTACTCCTTGTAGAAATCATTAACCCTTTTCAATGACAATAGCATAAATTTCCTTCATGGAGGGTGTATTCCTTTATACTCCTCCTAGGGTTTTAACACAATAACCTTGAATTCAAGAAGACACATACACGTGTTTCGTTTGTGACAAGTGACTTGACTCATATTTATATGAGGAAAACAAGCCCTGATTTGTCCACTTTACAATTGAATCCATGATTTTAGGCTAAAACATAAGTTACAAAGCTAAATTAGCAAAATATTTTTCCTTTTTTTTCCCACATAGGCTACAAAATTACCAAAAATAATGAAATGATGGGACGTTAGCCCATAAAAATCTTCTCTGAGGTGGCATGTGAGATGGAAAAACCTCCAAAGGCTAGGACCTCAAGCTAGAAGAGTGCCACATCATTCCAAAATCAAGCAATAGAGTGGGGATTCAAGCCCACAACATCACCTAATGTGTTAAACATGCCAAACGTTCCATGATTAATATGACATCATGCCTCCCAAGAGAGACATTTGGGCATAGAATGGTGACATCATCATCCTTCCTTCATGGTTCCAAGCACTGTTTAAGTGCTAAAGTCACCTTCCAAAGTGCAACGTTCATCTTCAAAGTCCTCAAATAAGTGGGGTGCTACATCCAACCAATGGGCTTTCCAGCCCCTAAGAAGGTCCAAGTACCTTAGTCCCTTCATGAATAGATTTCACTGGGCAAGGTCTTGCAAAGACAAACAAGTATGCCCTCCAAGGGTCCACAAGTCACATGTATCATGCCAAGTAAGCCACATTTAATAAAAGAACCACCCAAACATGTGCATTAAATCCCCCATTTTCAAACTAAACAAATTCTCAAATACCTTATAAATGTTGCCAAAATTAGGTATGGGAGGGTTGTTATGGTGCCCTATTGGGTATGCCAATCCCCAAGTCAAGTAATGTTTCCCAAGAATTTCCTCTCTAGGTCATGTAGTGAATGTGAGGTGGATGGTGGTGTGATTTTTGGGCATGGGGTTCTTGACATATCAAGGGATCATATTCTCTCATTTATGGGTGCTGATGGGTGTTATATATGCACTAAAAACACACTAAAAACCCTCAATTAAATTGTCAACCTGGGGTAAGTAAACTTAGAGTTGTAGCAAAATATATGCCAAAGGTAGAAGGGTTGGTAGTAGTATAGTCTAACTAAGGAAGTGGCTATCTAAAAGCTAATCTATTCAAGCAAAGTTATCTAATGAGAAAATCCTACTAAGCAACTTGAAACTATGTAACCTAAGTACTTTTGGGCCAAGGATCGATGGACAGTTCTAAGAAAGCAAGTAAAAACCCTACTTGAAGCAAACTAGTTCATAACAGTAAGCAAAAGCAACTATAAAGCATAGCAATAATAAAATAACAAAAGAAAACTACTTTAACTTGCCAACCTACATTCAATGAGCAACTACCCTATGAAAGCAAGTAAATAAACAAGCCAACAACTATTCAATTAAAGCAAATAAGCAAGTAAGAAAAACAACTAACTAACCTATTAAGGCAAGTAAACAAGTAAGCAAAACAACTAGCTAACCTATTAAAGCAAGTAAACAACTAACTACTCTAAGATAACTTCTACTGCAAGTAAAAACTTCTCATTGAACAACTATCTAGCCTAAGAGGCGAGTGGACTATATTCAAACTTCAAAACTATTTCTAATTCATAAAAGGAAAACTATTTAATTGAAAGAAAGAAAGACTAGCAACTAACCTTTAATCTATGATAAGCAAAACTACTCTTTAATCTATTAAAACATAAGACTATCTATCCTACAACAGCAATAAAACTATCTTCTAAGCTATGAAATCAAGAAACTATATCTTCTGATCTATGAAAGCAGGAAACTATATTTTAATCTACGAAAGAAAAAATAAACTATCTTTTAACCTATGAAAACAGGAAACTATATTTTAATCTATGAAAACTCAAATATAATGTTGGTGGTTTTGTGAATGTCTTTGTTGTCTTATAATATATCGATGGCACTTGAAAACAAAAGATAATCCAAGTGGTATAAGCTCAATACTGATCTCAATAGCAAAGTAGCAAAGTGAAAGGTATGGAATAAACAATCCAATGAGAATTTAGCCATGACATAAACAATCGTCAATTACCATGCATATTCATTTATTAACCATCAACAATATAACGAAATCATAATTGTGCTTCTACACTATGTAATCAAAATTCATACTTAAACTCAATCATTAACTAAGAATTGTAATTGCAATCTAATTCTAAGAAAGAAAGTGCATAAAAAGAAACTATGTTATGCCTATCTTAACAATTCAAAATGTGATAAGGAAAATGCTTGAAAACAAAATTAAAACATGACATATAAAAAGTAAACTGATACATGTATTGACTAACAACTGGTTAAGCAAATTCTACAATTAAAAAGACTGAAATTAACCATATCCATCCACCGAAACCTTGTTTAAAAGAAGCATAAAATACAACTCTGTTCTACTCTGTTTTAATTCTCATTTTAAATCAAATTTCAAAAGCATGAATGAAACACAATCTAACATCTAATGGCACACGGGGTTAGTAGATGAATTTGCAAATTTGTCTCTATCTATCAAATCAATGCATATTAACACATGCCTTTATACTAACCTGCAAAAGAACCAAATCATTAAGCTATAGCAACAAATTATATAACAAAAGAAAAATAGCGATACATGTACAAGAAATGAAAAAGAGAGATGTCTAAGCTATGAAATGTACAAAAAAACACATGGACAGGTATCAGACTGCTAGTGGGCCCCCCAGCAGGTCATGGTTACTTCTCAAATGCACACCACGAGCTCGACAAGATGAATTCACCATTAAAATGCAGAAACACAGTTTTATATAACTTCAGCAATGGAAAATGGCAAAATAAAAGAGAATCACGTTTTTCTCCAATACACTACTCCTATTGCTTCTTAAGCTATTTTCTGACCATCCTAGTGGTATTTATAAGTTTACATACCAAGTGGTCGACCACAGGAGGGTTGAACCACTTCTAAATTCGACAATTTACATTAAATGATGCCCCAACTGTTGAAATTGAGGGGGCCAATAATCGCCCTGTTTAACAACCAAAACTAAGTTGCCGCGAGTTCAATAGCTAGAGGGGGAAAGCATGAACAAAACCCACATTCCCAATTCGCCCATCACTGGCCGCCAATACCATAACCACCAATTCTCCCATCATTTTTGTGCAGGACGCAATGTTGGACTCAGTGTCGGATCAAGTACCAGATCGAGTGCTGAAATGAGTACCAGATTGAGTGTCGGAAGCATAAATGTGATGTGTTTTTTCCCTTTAACACCAAAAAACGTGAATCAGATCCTTGAAAGCATAAAAACATGATGAATTATACTCAATATTATCATTAAACACGAATCATACGTACCTAGTGTATATCATACAGTTTTAGCATAAAATTCTTCAAAAAGCTCCTTCAAAACATGAAAAACACATATGTGCATTCGGCAAAAAGTGTCTAATAAATGTCATAAATTGATCATATCTCGGGCCCAACATTACCCCCACACTTACGATTTTGTAGGTCCCATTGCAAACAAAAATAAGTTACCCCTCGTGACTAGGCTTACTGAGGAGGATCAACTTTGGAAGTTTCTCCTTGCTATGAAGACTTTGCCTTGTGCCTCTTATGTTGATTTAGCTATTCTCTGAGGCTGTGGTTAGATTTGGTCATCTCATCGACCAACCATTGAAGGGAGTTAACCTTTGCTTGAAGGACTGCATTATCATGATGAAGGCGTGTGTCTATCGTCCTCCTTTCTTCCAACTGTTGGAGAAGTTGATGGTTTTCGTTTTGTAGCTTCTCAATGGTTGGGGCAAAATCGGTGATCTCGGAGGAAGGCTTAGATCCTTTGAGGGATGTGGACAATCTATCATTTTTAGGATCTAGAGTAGGCAAGGGTGAAGTAGGAGTGATGGGGGATTGGTAAGGAGAGGTAGGTTCTGATTTTGTCTTTCTTAGTGGCTCTAATCCATCTGCAGAAACTTCCTTAAGTCTCTTGTGAGGGCTCTCAAGATTAGAGGATACTTGGATAGGATCCAAAGTAGGAATGGGTTTTGCATAAGGTTTTGTTCTTGTGCTCCAGGTACTCTTTCGAAAGGGTCCTTTACCAAATCGATTGGCTCCCCTCCTATTTGTGGGAACAATGGGAAAGTCTTGTTGAATTACTTCTTGGAGATTTTTAGGTGTAGGATCAAGAGAGATTGAAGGCATTGGGGGGTTAACAATAGGCTTCTTTTGGTCCTTGCTCATGGTATTTTAACCCAATGAGGAAGTAGGGATATCAACAAGATTTTTGTGTTGTTCCGGCAAAAAGAGGGTTTGTACAAGGGGGTTTGGAGTTCTTGGAGAGCGAGGCTTGGATGGAGAGATAGTATTTAGGATAAGTGGCCTTTTGCCGGTGTTAACTTTCAAGTGAGGGTTTGCAAATTGGTAGATAAAGGTATCCCAAGTTTTCCCCTGTTTCTCTAGTTCGACTAGAACAAGGATTTTGATCAATCTATGGTGAAAGAGACACTTGTGGGGGTTAGTCACATTCTTCCTCACTTGAGAGGACATCTTCTCCAAGCTTTTTAGAAAATAGAAGGGGAAGTTCAAAGGTTTGTTGAACAGAAAATGAGCTAGCAATCTGAAATGAAAAGCTTTGAAAGTGGAGTATCTACCTTCACATGTAATCAATCTTGTGATGACGATGAGAGGGTTGATCAATTCTACCTTTATCCACTCCCTAGAATATCCTTTTTCTCCTGAATTGTTCTCGAATTCGGGCTTAAAAACCCTGTTATAACTTGAGCACGACAGTTGGTGGTTTTTGAACCATCTATATCCCATTCTTAGGAGCTTGGTAGCTGCAACAATGGATTCTTATGAGACTTCAAAGGAAAGATACCCCACCCATGCTATCTTCCCATCGAAACCGACGACAAATTGCATGGAGAGACCGTCATCGTGTCCTTGCAAGTTAGACAAAAATGGTCCCCAGCCTGCGCGCAGCAACACCTCTCTACATTGTGAAAATTTGGGAATGGCAAAGAGATCCGCATAGGAAGAGGGTTCGTACCTCCTAGGCATTGTGGCAGAGGAAAAATTCACCAGGAAAGGGTGCGAACAAGCCAAGATATGGCACGAATTGGGCACAATCTGAGCGTGATTTGAACAGGAGAAGAAATGGCAGAGGCTGGGCGCAATTTCTTAATGCAGGGCAGAGCAAATGGCAAGGGCGAATGGAGATAATGGTTGCCCATCCCGATTTTAAATGCGCCTATAATGGAGTAGGTTGCACACATGTGCGCACAAGCTGCCATGTGTGGGAAATTCGAATTCGACGACTCCTTTTGGGGGGTAATGTAATGATGCGCAGTTAGATCATTGTCCAAGTCTTTTGAATTGGAAATTCGATCATGAACATATAACGCATCTTCAATCAATTGTCTGCAACCAATTCAATTGAATGTAATTGATATCTAGTTACCTGGAATCTAGGACAGTTATTGGTGTATAATTCATATGGTACTTCGTTTGGCACCTCATACGAAATTTCATATGGCACCTCATATGGTACTTCATATGGTAATTCTGTGTTAAGTACATTTTCACTTCTTATAATGGATAGCCTGCAAATTTGAAGTGTTTTTGACAATCACAGTGGTAAATGAGTAGAGGCAGAATGTTCCCTTGTTGTTGATTTTTCCATCATGCTCACTCAATCCTCTTGCATATGACATATAATGTCAAACCTACAATGAACAGGTTGTAGCAAGTAAAAACATGTATTGTTAAACCTACAATGTACAGCTTGTAATGAAAGATAAATCGATAAAGTGGTCTGGTCTATTAGGCAATTTATAGCACACAGGAGTTTAGCATTTCAAACATAACATGACTATTAATGTA
This sequence comes from Picea engelmannii, assembly GCA_009831015.1. Lineage (NCBI taxonomy): Eukaryota > Viridiplantae > Streptophyta > Pinopsida > Pinales > Pinaceae > Picea > Picea engelmannii. Next base: position 250,471 of record ML809996.1, on the reverse strand, counting down.
ATAACTGGTATCATAGAAATAATAAAAAAATTCTTGCAAAGATTTATTTCTCTAGGCAATGATCATTTGTCAGCTCATGAACCCCTCCCCCACACCTAAGTATTGTGACACCTCACAATCAAAAGTATAGGAAACCAGTCAGTATCCCCCAATAGCTGAAGATTTATAGTATGTCAAGTGTAAA